>JAHCLQ010000423.1:0-79565 GCA_023678885.1 Pogostemon cablin
TTATGATCAATATTTCCTTCGTTTCGATGCATATTTCTTTATTTTGATGCTCATTCGCTTGTTATGATCAATATTTTCTTCGTTTCGATGCTTATTTTCCTCATTTTGACGCTCATTCTCTCATCACGATCAACATTTCCTTCATTTTGATGCTCATTCGCTTGTTATGATCAACATTTCCTTTGTTTCGATGCATATTTCCTTCACTTTGATGCTCATTTTCTTGTTATGATCAACATTACCTTCGTTTCGATGCATATTCCTTCATTTTGATGCTCATTCACATGTTATGATCAACATTTCGTTTGTTTTGATGCATATTCCTTCATTATGATGCTCATTCGCTTGTTATGATCAACATTTCCTTCGTTTCAATGCATATTTCCTTCATTTTGATGCTCAATCGCTTGTTATGACCAACATTTCCTTCGTTTCGATGCATATTCCTTCATTTTTATGTTCATTCGCTTGTTATGATCAATATTTCCTTAGTTTCGATGCATATTTCTTCATTTTGATTGTCATTCGCTTGTTATGATCAATATTTTCTTCGTTTCGACGCTTATTTTCCACATTTTGATGCTCATTCTCTCATTAGGATCAACATTTCCTTCATTTTGATGCTCATTCGCTTGTTATGATCAACATTTCCTTCGTTTTGATGCATATTTCCTTCACTTTGAAGCTCATTTTCCTGTTATGATCAACATTATCTTCGTTTCGATGCATATTTCCTTTAATTTGATGCTCATTCGCATGTTATGATCAACATTACCTTCGTTTTGATGCATATTCCTTCATTTTGATGCTCATTCACTTGTTATGATTAACATTTCCTTCGTTTTGATGCATATTCCTTAATTATGATAATCATTCGCTTGTTATGATCAACATTTCCTTCATTTCAATGCATATTTCCTTCATTTTGATGTTCATTCGCTTGTTATGATCAACATTTACTTCGTTTTTATTGAATATTCCTTCATTTTTGTGCACATTCGTTTGTTATAATCAACATTTCCTTCGTTTCGATCTATATTTCCTTCATTTTGATGTCCATTCTCTAATTACGTTCAACATTTCCTTTAATTTGATTCTCATTCGCTTGTTATGATCAACATTTCCTTGGTTTCGATGCATATTTCCTTCACTTTGATGCTCATTTTCCTGTTATGATCAACTTTTCCTTCGTTTTGGATGCATGTTTCCTTCATTTTGATGCTCATTCAATTGTTATGATCCACATTACTTTCGTTTCATTGCATATTCCTTCATTTTGATTCCCATTTGCTTGTTATGATCAACATTTCCTTCGTTTCGATGCATATTCCTTCATTTTAATGCTCATTCCCTTGTTACGAAAAATATTTCCTTTGTTTTGATGCATATTTTCTTCATTTTGAAGCTCATTCTCTCATTAAGATGAACATTTCCTTTGTTTTGATGCATATTCCTTCATTTTGATGCTCATTCGCTTGTATAATCAACATTTCCTTTGTTCCTATGCATATTTCCTTAATTTTGATGCTTATTCGCTTGTTATGATCAACTTTTCCTTCGTTTGGATGCATGTTTCCTTCATTTTGATGCTCATTCGCTTGTTATGATCCACATTACCTTCGTTTCGTTGCATATTCCTTCATTTTGATGCACATTTGCTTATTATGATCAACATTTCCTTCGTTTCGATGCATATTCCTTCATTTTAATGCTCATTCCCTTGTTACGATAAATATTTCCTTTGTTTCGATGCATATTTTCTTCATTTTGAAGCTCATTCTCTCATTAAGAAGAACATTTCCTTTGTTTTGATGCATATTCCTTCATTTTGATGTTCATTCGCTTGTATAATCAACATTTCCTTTGTTCCTATGCATATTTCCTTAATTTTGATGCTTATTCACTTGTTATGATCAACATTTCCTTCGTTTGGATGCAAGTTTTCTTTATTTTGATGCTTATTCGCTTGTTATGATCAACATTTTCTTCATTTCGATGCATATTCCTTCATTATTATGCTCATTCGCTTGTTATGATCAAGATTTCCTTAGTTTTGATACATATTTCTTTCATTTTGATGCTCATTCTCTCATCACGATCAACATTTCCTTCATTTTGATGCTCATTCGCTTGTTATGATCAACATTTCCTTCGTTTCGATGCATATTTCCTTTATTTTGATGATCATTCGCTTGTTATGATCAACATTACCTTCGTTTCGATGCATATTCCTTCATTTTGACGCTCATTCACTTGTTATGATCAACATTTCCTTCGTTTTGATGCATATTCCTTCATTATGATGCTCATTCGCTTGTTATGATCAATATTTCCTTCGTTTCAATGCATATTTCCTTTATTTTGATGCTCGTTCACTTGTTATGATCAACATTTCCTTCGTTTTGAAGAATATTCCTTCATTTTTGTGCTCATTCGCTTGTTATAATCAACATTTCCTTCGTTTCGATGTATATTTCTTTCATTTTGATGCCCATTCTCTAATTACGTTCAACATTTCCTTTAATTTGATTCTCATTCGCTTGTTATGATCAACATTTCCTTCGTTTTGATGCATATTTACTTCATTTTAATGCTCATTCTCTCATTACGATCAACATTTACTTCATTTTGATGCTCATTCGCTTGTTATGATTAGCATTTACTTCGTTTCGATGCATATTTTCTTCATTTCAATGCATATTTCCTTAATTTTGATGCTCATTCGTTTGTTATGATCAACATTTCTTTCGTTTCGACGCATATTTCCTTCATTTTGATGCTCATTCGCTTGTTACGAACAACATTTCCTTTGTTTCGATGAATATTCCTTCATTTTGATACTCATTCGCTTATTATGATCAACATTTCCTACGTTTTGATGCATAATTACTTTATTTTGACGCTCATTCTCTAAGTGCGATCAAAATTTCCTTCATTTTGATGCTCATTCGCTTGTTATGATCAAAATTTCCTTCATTTTGATGCTCATTCGCTTGTTATGATCAACATTTCATTCGTTTTTATGCATATTTCCTTCATTTTGATGCTCATTCGTTCGTTATGAACAACAATTCTTTCGTTTTTATGCATATTTTCTTCGTTTTGATGCTCATTCACTCATTACGATCAACATTTCCTTCATTTTGATGATCATTCGGTTGTTACGATCAATATTTTCTTCGTTTCGTTGCATATTTCCTTCTTTTTGATGCTCATTCGCTTGTTATGACCAACATTTCCATAGTTTCGATGCATATTCCTTTATTTTGATATTCATTCGCTTGTTATGATCAATATTTCATTCGTTTCGATGCATATTTATTCATTTTGATGGTCATTCGCTTGTTATGATCAACATTTCCTTCATTTCGATGCATATTTCCTTCACTTTGATGCTCATTTTCCTGTTATGATCAACATTATCTTCGTTTCGATGCATATTTCCTTTATTTTGATGCTTATTCGCTTGTTATGATCAACATTACCTTCGTTTCAATGCATATTCCTTCATTTTGATGCTCATTCACTTTTTATGATCAACATTTCCTTTGTTTTGATGCATATTCCTTCATTATGATGCTCATTCGCTTGTTATGATCAACATTTCCTTCATTTCAACGCATATTTCCTTCATTTTGATGTCCATTCGCTTGTTATGATCAACATTTCCTTCGTTTTGATGAATATTCCTTCATTTTTGTGCTCATTCGCATGTTATAATCAATATTTCCTTCGTTTCGATGTATATTTCCTTCATTTTGATGCCCATTCTCTAATTACATTCAACATTACCCTTAATTTGATTCTCATTCGCTTGTTATGATCAACATTTTCTTCGTTTCGATGCATATTCCTTCATTATTATGCTCATTCGCTTGTTATGATCAAAATTTCCTTAGTTTTGATACATATTTCTTTCATTTTGATGCTTATTCAATCTTTACGATCAATATTTCCTTCATTTTGATGCTCATTAGCTTGTTATGATCTTCATTTTCTTCGTTTTGATGCATATTTCTTCATTTTGATGCTCATTCGCTTGTTATGATCAACTTTCCTTCGTTTCGATGCATATTTCCTTCATTTTGATGCTCATTCGGTTTATGATCAACATTACCTTCGTTTCGATGCATATTTCTTCATTTTGATGCTCATTCACTTGTTATGATCAACATTTCCTTCGTTTTGATGCATATTCCTTTATTATGATTCTCATTCGCTTGTTATGATCAATATTTCCTTCGTTTCAATGCATATTTCCTTCATTTTGATGCTCATTCTCTTGTTATGATCAACATTTCCTTCGTTTTGACGAATATTCCTTCATTTTCGTGCTCATTCGCTTGTTATAATCAACATTTCCTTCGTTTCGATGTATATTTCCTTCATTTTGATGCCCGTTCTCTTATTACGTTCAATAATTCCTTTAATTTGATTCTTATTCGCTTGTTATGATCAACGTTTCCTTCGTTTTGATGCATATTTACTTCATTTTGATGCTCATTCGCTTGTTATGATCAATATTTCTTTCGTTTCGATGCATATTTCCTTTATTTTGATACTCATTTGCTCGTTATGATCAACATTTCCTTCATTTTGATGCATATTTCCTTTATTTTGATACTCATTTGCTTGTTATGATCAACATTTCCTTCGTTTCGATACATATTTACTTTATTTTGATGTTCATTCTCTCATTACGATCAACTTTTCCTTCATATTGATGCTCATTAGCATGTTATGATCAACATTTCCTTGGTTATGTGCATATTTCCTTCATTTTGATGCTCATTCTCTCATTACGATCAACATTTACTTCATTTTGATGCTCATTCGCTTGTTATGATCAGCATTTCCTTCGTTTCGATGCATATTTCCTTCATTTCAATGCATATTTCCTTCATTTTGATGCTCATTCGTTTGTTATAATCAACATTTCCTTCGTTTCGATGCATATTTCCTTCATTTTGATGCTCATTCGCTCGTCACGAACAACATTTCCTTCGTTTCGATGCATATTCCTTCATTTTGATACTCATTCGCTTATTATGATCAACATTTCCTACGTTTTGATGCATAATTACTTTGTTTTGATGCTCATTCTCTTACTGCAATCAAAATTTCCTTCATTTTGATGCTCATTCGCTTGTTATGATCAACATTTCCTTAATTTTGATGCATATTTCCTTCATTTTGATGCTCATTCGTTCGTTATGAACAACAATCCTTTCGTTTTGATGCAAATTTTCTTCATTTTGATGCTCATTCTCTCATTACGATCAATATTTCCTTCATTTTGATGATCATTCTGTTGTTACGATCAATATTTTCTTTGTTTCGTTGCATATTTCCTTTATTTTGATGCTCATTCGCTTCTTATGACCAACATTTCCTTAGTTTCGATGCGTATTCCTTCATGTTGATGTTCATTCGCTTGTTATGATCAATATTTCCTTCGTTTCGATGCATATTTCTTCATTTTGATGCTCATTCGCTTGTTATGATCAATATTTTCTTCGTTTCGATGCTTATTTTCCTCATTTTGACGCTCATTCTCTCATCACGATCAACATTTCCTTCATTTTGATGCTCATTCGCTTGTTATGATCAACATTTCCTTCGTTTCGATGCATATTTCCTTCACTTTGATGCTCATTTTCTTGTTATGATCAACATTACCTTCGTTTCGATGCATATTCCTTCATTTTGATGCTCATTCACATGTTATGATCAACATTTCGTTTGTTTTGATGCATATTCCTTCATTATGATGCTCATTCGCTTGTTATGATCAAGATTTCCTTCGTTTCAATGCATATTTCCTTCATTTTGATGCTCAATCGCTTGTTATGACCAACATTTCCTTCGTTTCGATGCATATTCCTTCATTTTTATGTTCATTCGCTTGTTATGATCAATATTTCCTTAGTTTCGATGCATATTTCTTCATTTTGATTGTCATTCGCTTGTTATGATCAATATTTTCTTCGTTTCGACGCTTATTTTCCACATTTTGATGCTCATTCTCTCATCAGGATCAACATTTCCTTCATTTTGATGCTCATTCGCTTGTTATGATCAACATTTCCTTCGTTTTGATGCATATTTCCTTCACTTTGAAGCTCATTTTCCTGTTATGATCAACATTATCTTCGTTTCGATGCATATTTCCTTTAATTTGATGCCCATTCGCATGTTATGATCAACATTACCTTCGTTTTGATGCATATTCCTTCATTTTGATGCTCATTCACTTGTTATGATTAACATTTCCTTCGTTTTGATGCATATTCCTTAATTATGATAATCATTCGCTTGTTATGATCAACATTTCCTTCATTTTAATGCATATTTCCTTCATTTTGATGTTCATTCGCTTGTTATGATCAACATTTACTTCGTTTTGATGAATATTCCTTCATTTTTGTGCACATTCGTTTGTTATAATCAACATTTCCTTCGTTTCGATCTATATTTCCTTCATTTTGATGCCCATTCTCTAATTACGTTCAACATTTCCTTTAATTTGATTCTCATTCGCTTGTTATGATCAACATTTCCTTGGTTTCGATGCATATTTCCTTCACTTTGATGCTCATTTTCCTGTTATGATCAACTTTTCCTTCGTTTTGGATGCATGTTTCCTTCATTTTGATGCTCATTCGCTTGTTATGATCCACATTACTTTCGTTTCATTGCATATTCCTTCATTTTGATTCCCATTTGCTTGTTATGATCAACATTTCCTTCGTTTCGATGCATATTCCTTCATTTTAATGCTCATTCCCTTGTTACGAAAAATATTTCCTTTGTTTCGATGCATATTTTCTTCATTTTGAAGCTCATTCTCTCATTAAGATGAACATTTCCTTTGTTTTGATGCATATTCCTTCATTTTGATGCTCATTCGCTTGTATAATCAACATTTCCTTTGTTCCTATGCATATTTCCTTAATTTTGATGCTTATTCACTTGTTATGATCAACATTTCCTTCGTTTGGATGCAAGTTTTCTTTATTTTGATGCTTATTCGCTTGTTATGATCAACATTTTCTTCATTTCGATGCATATTCCTTCATTATTATGCTCATTCGCTTGTTATGATCAAGATTTCCTTAGTTTTGATACATATTTCTTTCATTTTGATTCTCATTCTCTCATCACGATCAACATTTCCTTCATTTTGATGCTCATTCGCTTGTTATGATCAACATTTCCTTCGTTTCGATGCATATTTCCTTTATTTTGATGATCATTCGCTTGTTATGATCAACATTACCTTCGTTTCGATGCATATTCCTTCATTTTGATGCTCATTCACTTGTTATGATCAACATTTCCTTCGTTTTGATGCATATTCCTTCATTATGATGCTCATTCGCTTGTTATGATCAACATTTCCTTCGTTTCAATGCTTATTTCCTTTATTTTGATGCTCGTTCACTTGTTATGATCAACATTTCCTTCGTTTTGAAGAATATTCCTTCATTTTTGTGCTCATTCGCTTGTTATAATCAACATTTCCTTCGTTTCGATGTATATTTCTTTCATTTTGATGCCCATTCTCTAATTACGTTCAACATTTCCTTTAATTTGATTCTCATTCGCTTGTTATGATCAACATTTCCTTCGTTTTCATGCATATTTACTTCATTTTAATGCTCATTCGCATGTTATGATCAACTTTTCCTTCGTTTGGATGCAAGTTTCCTTCATTTTGATGCTATTCGCTTGTTATGATCCACATTACCTTCGTTTCGTTGCATATTCCTTCATTTTGATGCTCATTCGCTTGTTATGATCAATATTTTCTTCGTTTCGATGCATATTCCTTCATTATTATGCTCATTCGCTTGTTATGATCAAGATTTCCTTAGTTTTGATACATATTTCTTTCATTTTGATGCTTATTCTACCATTACGATCAATATTTCCTTCAATTTCATGCGCATTAGCTTGTTATGAACATCATTTTCTTCGTTTTGATGCATATTTCCTTCATTTTTATTCTCATTCGCTAGTTATGATCAATTTTCCTTCGTTTCGATGCATATTTCTTTCATTTTGATGCTCATACGGTTGTTATGATCAACATTACCTTCGTTTCGATGCATATTCCTTCATTTTGATGCTCATTCACTTGTTATGATCAACATTTCCTTAGTTTTGATGCATATTCCTTCATTATGATGCTCATTAGCTTGTTATGATCAACATTTCCTGCGTTTCAATGCATATTTTCTTCATTTTGATGCTCAATCGCTTGTTATGACCAACATTTCCTTCGTTTCGATGCATATTCCTTCATTTTGATGTTCATTCGCTTGTTGTGATCAATATTTCCTTCGTTTCGATGCATATTTCTTCATTTTGATGGTCATTAGCTTGTTATGATCAATATTTTCTTCGTTTCGATGCTTATTTTCCTCATTTTGATGCTCATTCACTTGTTATGATCAACATTTCATTAGTTTTGATGCATATTCCTTCATTATGATGCTCATTCGCTTGTTATGATCAACATTTCCTTCGTTTCAATGTATATTTCCTTCATTTTGATGCTCATTCGCTTGTTATGATCAATATGTCCTTCGTTTTGATGAATATTCCTTCATTTTAGTGCTCATTCGCTTGTTATAATCAACATTTCCTTCATTTCGATGTATATTTCATTCATTTTGATGCCCATTCTCTTATTACGTTCAACATTTCCATTAATTTGATTCTCATTCGCTTGTTATGATCAACTTTTCCTTCGTTTTGATTCATATTTACTTCATTTTAATGCTCCTTCGCTTTTTATGATCAACTTTTACTTCGTTTGGATGCATGTTTCATTCATTTTGATACTCATTCGCTTGTTATGATCCACATTACCTTCGTTTCGTTGCATATTCCTTCATTTTGATGCTCATTTGCTTGTTATTATCATCATTTCATTCGTTTCGATGCATATTCCTTCATTTTAATGCTCATTCGCTTGTTACGATAAACATTTCCTTTGTTTTGATGCATATTTTCTTCATTTTGAAGCTCATTCTCTCATTACGATGAACATTTCCTTCGTTTTGATGCATATTCCTTCATTTTGATGCTCATTCGCTTGTTATAATCAACATTTCCTCTGTTCCTATGCATATTTCCTTAATTTTATGCTTATTCACTTGTTATGATCAACATATCCTTCATTTGGATGCATGTTTTCTTTATTTTGATGCTTATTCGCTTGTTATGATCAATATTTTCTTCGTTTCGATGCATATTCCTTCATTATTATGCTCATTCGCTTGTTATGATCAAGATTTCCTTAGTTTTGATACATATTTCTTTCATTTTGATGCTTATTCTACCATTACGATCAATATTTCCTTCATTTTGATGCTCATTAGCATGTTATGATCATCATTTTCTTCGTTTTGATGATATTTCCTTCATTTTGATGCTCATTCGCTTGTTATGATCAACTTTCCTTCGTTTCGATGCATATTTCTTTCATTTTGATGCTCATTCGGTTGTTATGATCAACATTACCTTCGTTTCGATGCATATTCCTTCATTTTGATGCTCATTCACTTGTTATGATCAACATTTCATTCGTTTTGATGCATATTCCTTCATTATGATGCTCATTCGCTTGTTATGATCAATATTTCCTTCGTTTCAATGCATATTTCCTTCATTTTGATGCTCAATCACTTGTTATGACCAACATTTCCTTCGTTTCGATGCATATTCCTTCATTTTAATGTTCATTCGCTTGTTATGATCAATATTTCCTTCGTTTCGATGCATATTTCTTCATTTTGATGGTCATTCGCTTGTTATGATCAACATTTTCTTTGTTTCGATGCTTATTTTCCTCATTTTGTTGCTCATTCTCTTCTCACGATCAACATTTCCTTCATTTTGATGCTCATTCGCTTGTTATGATCAACATTTCCTTCGTTTCGATGCATATGTCCTTCACTTTGATGCTCATTTTCCTGTTATGATCAACATTATCTTCGTTTCGATGCATATTTCCTTTATTTTGATGCTCATTCGCTTGTTATGATCATTATTACCTTCATTTCGTTGCATATTCTATCATTTTGATGCTCATTCACTTGTTATAATCAACATTTCCTTCGTTTTGATGCATATTCCTTCATTATGATGCTCATTCGCTTGTTATGATCAATATTTCCTTCGTTTCAAAGCATATTTCCTTCATTTTGATGCTCGTTCGCTTGTTATGATCAACATTTCCTTCGTTTTGATGAATATTCCTTCATTTTTGTGCTGATTCGCTTGTTATAATCAACATTTCCTTCGTTTCGATGTATATTTCCTTCATTTTGATGCCCATTCTCTAATTAAGTTCAACATTTCCTTTAATTTGATTCTCGTTCGCTTGTTATGATCAACATTTCCTTCGTTTTGATGCATATTTACTTCATTTTAATGCTTATTCGCTTGTTATGATCAACTTTTCTTCGTTTGGATGCATGTTTCCTTCATTTTGATGCTCATTCGTTTGTTATGATCCACATTACCTTCGTTTCGTTGCATATTCCTTCATTTTGATGTCCATTCGCTTGTTATGATCAACATTTCCTACGTTTTGATGAATATTCCTTCATTTTTGTGCTCATTCGCATGTTATAATCAATATTTCCTTCGTTTCAATGCATATTTCCTTTATTTTGATGCTCGTTCACTTGTTATGATCAACATTTCCTTCGTTTTGAAGAATATTCCTTCATTTTTGTGCTCATTCGCTTGTTATAATCAACATTTCCTTCGTTTCGATGTATATTTCTTTCATTTTGATGCCCATTCTCTAATTACGTTCAACATTTCCTTTAATTTGATTCTCATTCGCTTGTTATGATCAACATTTCCTTCGTTTTGATGCATATTTACTTCATTTTAATGCTCATTCGCATGTTATGATCAACTTTTCCTTCGTTTGGATGCAAGTTTCCTTCATTTTGATGCTATTCGCTTGTTATGATCCACATTACCTTCGTTTCGTTGCATATTCCTTCATTTTGATGCTCATTCGCTTGTTATGATCAATATTTTCTTCGTTTCGATGCATATTCCTTCATTATTATGCTCATTCGCTTGTTATGATCAAGATTTCCTTAGTTTTGATACATATTTCTTTCATTTTGATGCTTATTCTACCATTACGATCAATATTTCCTTCAATTTCATGCGCATTAGCTTGTTATGAACATCATTTTCTTCGTTTTGATGCATATTTCCTTCATTTTTATTCTCATTCGCTAGTTATGATCAATTTTCCTTCGTTTCGATGCATATTTCTTTCATTTTGATGCTCATTCGGTTGTTATGATCAACATTACCTTCGTTTCGATGCATATTCCTTCATTTTGATGCTCATTCACTTGTTATGATCAACATTTCCTTAGTTTTGATGCATATTCCTTCATTATGATGCTCATTAGCTTGTTATGATCAACATTTCCTGCGTTTCAATGCATATTTTCTTCATTTTGATGCTCAATCGCTTGTTATGACCAACATTTCCTTCGTTTCGATGCATATTCCTTCATTTTGATGTTCATTCGCTTGTTATGATCAATATTTCCTTCGTTTCGATGCATATTTCTTCATTTTGATGGTCATTAGCTTGTTATGATCAATATTTTCTTCGTTTCGATGCTTATTTTCCTCATTTTGATGCTCATTCTCTCATCACGATCAACATTTCCTTTATTTTGATGCTCATTCGCTTGTTATGATCAACATTTTCTTCGTTTCGATGCATATTTCCTTCACTTTGATGCTCATTTTCCTGTTATGATCAACATTATCTTCGTTTCGATGCATATTTCCTTTATTTTGATGCTCATTCGCTTGTTATGATCAACATTACCTTCGTTTTGATGCATATTCCTTCATTTTGATGCTCATTCACTTGTTATGATCAACATTTCATTAGTTTTGATGCATATTCCTTCATTATGATGCTCATTCGCTTGTTATGATCAACATTTCCTTCGTTTCAATGTATATTTCCTTCATTTTGATGCTCATTCGCTTGTTATGATCAATATGTCCTTCGTTTTGATGAATATTCCTTCATTTTAGTGCTCATTCGCTTGTTATAATCAACATTTCCTTCATTTCGATGTATATTTCATTCATTTTGATGCCCATTCTCTTATTACGTTCAACATTTCCATTAATTTGATTCTCATTCGCTTGTTATGATCAACATTTCCTTCGTTTTTATAATATCTTAGCCCAACTATATTTTTGTTAGAAAGCCCAAAACCTAATTATTTATTTTTATGGCCCAAAAGGCCAGCCCTATCTTAGCCCAACTAGATTTTTGTTAGAAAGCCCAAAACCTAATTATTTATTTTTATGGCCCAAAAGGTCAGCCCAATTAAGCCCAATTAGAATTTTTTTAGAAAGCCCAAACTTATTTATTTATTTATTTTGTGGCCCAAAGTTTCAGCCCACTTAAATGGCCTGATATATAATTAGTAAGACTAAAGTTAAAAAAAAAGAGAGAGAAGAACGGGAGAAGAAAAGCAAAAGAGGGGAAAGAAGAGAGGAAGAGGAGAAACCCTTGTTGACCAAATTCTCCCTTACAACCCTCATCCTAGGTGGTTTTTAAGTTGTTTTGAGGTAAGTGGTGTGTGAATTAAGCTTCCTTCTTCCATAATTTTGTAATTTTGTGGGGTTTTTCTTTTTGGTATGTGGGTAATTTGCAGACTGTTCGAACTGATTTTGAGATAGCTATTGCCCTTGAAACTTTGCAAACTTAATTTCTGTACGTAGCTGAACTCGTTAGCTTTCCGTAGCCACTTGAAACGCCTCAATCTGATTATTCTACAATTAGTTATGATTTTTCTCGTAAACTGCCGCTAGCAGGAAAATTTCAGAATTTTTATGTCGAATTCAAACTTATTTTCTATCGTTTCGTCTAGTTAATGTATTGAAACGGGTTATGTGGGATTGGGAACTGATGTTAAGGAGTTACATACTATTTTTTATTTAATATCGACTCGTTCGAAATCGATTAGGATTTGTTTTTAGCAATGAAAGGGATGTTACCACTAATAGTTAGTTATATTTAATTTGTCTTTAATTGCTCATCTCCTTTCTAGGTAAAGAACCATCGACGAAGAGCAAGGAACCGACTTCAGATTCCGGAGAGAGTTAATCACTTCCTTGTGAGTTGATAATTCGGGAACGCCTTCTCTTGTGGGAAGTGTGGACCCTCGATAAATGTGCATTTATTTTAGTTTTAGTTAATTGATAAGAAAATTATTTGGTATTGTGTTATGTGGTAAAGAGCCTGGTTGGCTCGATTTCTCTGGTTAGAGTCCTGTTAGCCATTTTATGAGTATTATTGATTTTAACTTATGTTGAAGAGTCTTGCCGGCTCGGTATCTGATAACATTTGTTGTGAATTATTTGAGAATTGATTTCTGGTTATTCTTGTGTGCTATTAAGACTCTAACTTGAGTCGTTATTCATCTTATGATGCACATGCATATGTATGCCTGGTACCAAGGTTAAGTAGCCCGAATTGGTCACGGTTCGGGTGAGTTGGAGCGACATTGATTAAGTAGCCCGAATTGTCGCGGTTCGGGTGAGTTAGAGTGACAACCAAGTTGCCCGGGATTGGCAAACCCGCGTGAGTTAGATCTAACGGGGCACCTGTCCATTTGCCAAATACTGAACTCTGGAGGGTGATCGTTAGATGGATTAGTCTATTATAGGCTCAGTCAACGTCACCGGTGTGGGACATGCATGTCATATATGTTTATATGTTTGATCATTTCAAGTATTCAGTCGATATTGAATTGTGAACTTTAGCACTTGGCGTTGAGAAAGAATATTAATGTGCATTTTATCTAGAGTAACGGTGACGGGCTTGGACTGTCTCTCGACGGAGAGCTCAGTTCGAGGAGGATATTGACTACCCACGCGTCTTTTTTGTGATAACATGTTGTTTGAACAAATTGTGTTATTCGTAAATGTGCACTAAGGTTTTTATTTTCATTTATATGTACACTGAGTGAGAAATAGTTATTGTGAGACGAAATGTGGGATTTTATGTTATGAACCGCGAGTGGAATACATGCTTCGTATAAGGGTCGGGGTGACCGGCTTATCACCTCACTGAGCTAGTGGTTTTGCTCACCCCCATCATTCTTTCCTTTTCAGGCTGTTGATATCGTTTTGGTTGGAGGTTTGCCTATCGTTTGCTCGTCATCCAATCCGTGTTTTGGGTACTTCCTCTTTTATGTAAATTGACGGATTCATTGGCGAGATTGTATAGTTTATATTTGGTGACCCCCTTGATGTTCTTTTTGTACCTTCGCGATGTTATATCGTTCATGTATATTTTCTTTAAACTAAGTTACACCGTTGTATTTTGTACCTTTGTAAATCCTTGTTGATACTTTATGAGATGATGTCCTCGGGTTGTACCCGTTGTTATCAGTTGTTCAGTTCTACAGGTACTTGATAGCAAGCCTTACGTTTTCTATAAACTTTGTGGAGTGGAGTGCACCCATTCTGCAAAATTTATGGTTAACGTGGCGGTTGTCGCGTTCTGTCTGGGGTCGGGGCGTGACAACTTTCTTGGTATCAGAGCCTGGTTTTATGATTCTCATTCTTTTTGAGTCGAGCCAATGAGTCCAACTTTGTTTCTATGTCATCCTAAGGTATCGTATTACTTTGATGTTGACCTTGCATTTTCTTTCCTTTCTTCCTTTCAGTCATTATGGCACCTCCAGTTCGTCGTCGAGGTCGAGGTCGAGGACACGCTCCTCGTGATCCTCCGAGTCCTCTACTCTCTTCTGTTCCTCGTGGACCTCGAGGACATGTTTCTTCTGATCATGTCGTTCCTCCGACGGCTACGGACCCTATCAATTCTGATCATAGGGTGCCGGTTTTCCAGGTAGAGCAACCACGAGCCCAGTTGCGGGTTGAGCACATGATGACACCCGAGCAGTACCAATTGTATTATGATCACATTCGAATACATGGTGTTCCACCACCTACAACTGCTCATACAACTACGACTGTCACTGAAGAGGTTCTTCATGCTAATGAATCGATTCAACCTACAACTAATGTACCAGTTTTTACTCCAGAAATGGCTTTAGGAGGTTCTACTTCTCGAGGTGCACTTTTTATACCTGATTTGGTGAAAGCAGTTGAAAACATGGGGACATCGAAATTTGACGGTGCAAGAGATGTTTCTAAAGCGGGGGCATGGTTAAAGGAGATTACAGAGACCTTTGACACTTTGATGATTGAAGAATGTTATCGTGTGGTCATTGCAACCAAACTGTTAGGCCCAGATGCACGACGATGGTGGCAGAATCTAAAAGAGACATCTTCGGTTACTATTACGTGGGCTATCTTTGTGGAACGATTCAAAGATCGATACTTCTCTCAGTACATCAAGGATCAAAAGAGAAAGGAGTTCTTCAACCTATTTCAAGGCATTATGTCGGTCGTGGAGTACGAAAGCAAATTTCTGGAATTGCGAGAATTCGCTCCTGAGTCATATACGACGAGAGACTTATGCAAGAGATTTGAAGATGGTCTTAATTTAAATATTCGAGATCGCATCAAGTCTGGAGACAAGTACGAGAGTCTTGACGATCTCGTAGAAGAAGCCCTGAGGGTAGAAGGTTTAGTTCAGGCGAGACATAAGCTTGCAGAACGATCTCAAAAGAAAAGGCAAGGGAGCGCATTTCTAGGAAATGCATCGAAGGTGTATAGGGGTGTGGGATCTTCGCGTGGCGCACCAAGTTCGGTATCTATTAGTTTTCCTCAACCTCGGGAGCAGTTTGGTAGAGGCGGGAGCAATGTCTCGGGATCGGTTGGTGAAAATCGCAAGTGCCAGAATTGCCTAAAATATCATGACGGCCCCTGTAAGGCTCCTCAAGTATGTTTTCAGTGTCGACAGCCGGGGCATATGCGAAGTTCTTGTCCTCAGCTTATGGGAACGAGCAGTCAGGGTTCTGGTCAGCTTCGTGGTAAACTAACATATTCTACACCCAGAGATACTCGATCTGCAGTTACCAGAGTGCCCGATGCCTCAAGCGGCCCTAGTACTCAATCACCTATGCAAGGAAGGAAGCAAACTAGAGTATTTCATATTTCCCAGGAAGAGGCTCGCTCAGATCCGAAGGTTGTGACAGGTAATTTATAATCTGAGTATTTTCACATGCTAAATCTAACCCCGCCTTGTTATGCCACTTGATTACGAATAAAACATTCGTAAGAAATTCTATCTTTCCGAATTTTTAAATCACAATCTCACCTAATATTGCTTCTTTAGGCCATGTGTTTGTGGGAGACCATCAGGTCTACGCTTTATTTGACCCAGGTTCTGATAGGTCTTATATCCGAGATGATCTTACTTCGATCTTAGATTATCCTATCTCTCATTTGTCACCTGGAATCATCGTTCATACCCCTCTTGGAGAGCGTCTAATTCGTGATTCGGTATTCCTTGGTTGTCCATTGAAGATCAAAGATGTCATTTTAGAGGCTGAATTGATACCATTGCCTTTGATTGATCTTGATGTTATTCTTGGCATGGATTGGCTTTCTTCTCATCATGCAATTCTCGATTGCCACGAGAAGCTTGTTATTTTTCGTAGACCAGGATTCTCAGAACTTGTTTTTGAAGGTAAACTTCAAACGAGATCCCTCTCTTTTATTTCAATGTTGACTGCGCATAAATTAATGCGTAAGGGTTGTGAGGCATTCTTGGCATTTGTCATCGATACTTCTCTTTCTGAAACTAAACTAGATGACATCCCAATCGTGAATGAATTTCCTGATGTCTTTCCCGAAGACTTACCAGGACAACCTCCGAATCGAGAGATTGATTTTTCCATTGACGTACTTCCTGGAATCACACCTATATCGATTACTCCATATCGAATGTCGCCTGCTGAGCTCAAGGAACTCCAGACACAACTTGGGGAATTATTGGAGAAGGGGTTCATACGACCTAGCACATCTCCGTGGGGTGCTCCAGTTCTTTTTGTCAAGAAGAAAGATGGATCACTTCGCCTATGTGTTGACTACCGTCAATTGAACAAGGTGACAATTAAGAACAAATATCCTCTTCCAAGAATCGATGATCTGTTTGATCAATTACAAGGAGCAACTGTGTTCTCAAAAATTGATTTGCGATCCGGTTATCACCAACTCAAGATTAGGGAATCTGATATCCCTAAGTCTGCTTTTCGAACCAGATACGGTCATTTTGAATTTTGTGTTATGCCTTTTGGACTTACAAATGCTCCTGCAGCTTTTATGGATCTTATGAATCGGGTCTTTCGGCCGTGCTTAGATAAGTTTGTCATCATCTTCATTGATGACATTCTTATTTATTCTAAATCGGACGACGAGCATTCTCATCATCTAAGAATTGCTCTGAACATTCTCAGAGAAAACCAGCTTTATGCTAAATTCTCGAAGTGTGAATTTTGGCTTCGCGAGGTAAGCTTTTTGGGTCATCACATTTCTAAAGAAGGAATCTACGTCGATCCAGTGAAGATTCAAGCTATACTAGATTGGGAGCGTCCAAAGAACGTGACAGAGATTCGTAGTTTTCTGGGATTAGCTGGATATTATCGACGGTTTGTCAAAGACTTTTCGTTATTGGCTTCATCTTTGACTAAATTGACTCGGAAAGGGGTAAAATTTGAATGGAATGAAGAATGCGACGAAGCATTTCAAGAATTGAAAAGACGACTCGTTTCAGCTCCTATTCTTGCTTTGCCAGACCCAGCGATTGGAGAATTTACCATTTATAGCGACGCCTCGAGACAAGGATTAGGATGCGTTCTCATGCAAGAAGGAAAGGTTATTGCCTACGCTTCAAGGCAATTGAAGAAGAACGAAGAAAATTATCCTACACATGATTTAGAGTTGGCTGCAATCGTCTTTGCATTGAAGATCTGGAGGCACTATCTGTATGGTGCAACTTGTCGGGTTTTCACTGATCACAAGAGCTTAAAGTATATCACCACCCAAAAGGAGCTCAACCTCAGGCAAAGGCGATGGATGGAGTTGATTAGTGACTATGACTTAGTCATCGATTATCATCCTGGTAAGGCGAACGTTGTTGCAGATGCTCTGAGTAGAAAGTCTTCTACCTCACTTGCTTCGATTCAATCTTTTTATCTTCCTATGTTGGAGCAATTTAAATCTTTACACATTTCGCTCGATTGTGAAAAGTCTAATGATTCTGCCTTAATCGCCAAATTCGAGGTTAGACCTACCTTGTTCGAGCAAATTCGAGAAAGACAATCACACGATGTTTATTTACAACAGGAGATTGTAAAGCTAAATCAAGGAAAAGAAACCGAATTTCGAATTCGGGATGATGGACTTCTTACTTTTAAAAATCGTGTTTGTGTTCCATCAGAACTTGATGTTCGTAGAGCTATTCTTGAGGAAGCCCATTCTTCAGCCTATGCTATGCATCCTGGTAGTACCAAAATGTACAGAACACTTCGGGAGCATTATTGGTGGCCAGGTATGAAACGGGACATTACTGAATTTGTATCAAAGTGCTTATCATGCCAACAGATTAAAGCGGAACACCAAAAACCAGCCGGTATGCTTCAACCACTACCTATTCCTGAGTGGAAATGGGAAAACGTCACAATGGATTTTGTTTCTGGTTTACCTCGAACCCAAAAGGGTTTTGACTCAATTTGGGTCATTGTCGATCGTCTGACGAAATCGGCACATTTCCTTCCAGTGCATACTAACGAATCTTTAGAGAAACTTGCCAAGTTATATGTCGATGAGATCGTGAGATTGCACGGAGTACCAGTGTCAATCATATCTGACCGTGATCCAAGATTCACTTCCCGTTTTTGGCCTAGTCTGCAGAAAGCGCTAGGTACAAAATTACTATTCAGTACCTCGTTTCATCCACAGACTGATGGACAGTCAGAGAGAACTATACAGACACTAGAAGACATGCTACGTGCAGTGGTGTTGAATTTGGGAGGTAGCTGGGATAAGTACGTGACTTTGGTGGAGTTCGCTTATAACAACAGTTATCATTCAAGCATTGGAATGCCCCCGTACGAAGCTCTGTATGGCCGAAAGTGTCGAACACCACTCTTTTGGGATGAGGTTGGCGAGAGACAAATCGAACAAGTAGAGCTAATCGAAGATGCGAAGGCAAAAATACAACTTATTCGAGACAGACTTAAGGCAGCGCAAGATCGACAGAAAAGCTACGCAGATAATAGGAGGCGCGATTTGGAGTTTAATGAAGGAGACAAAGTTTTTCTGAAAGTTTCTCCATGGAAGGGCGTGTTGCGATTTCGCCGTCGAGGAAAGTTGAGTCCAAGGTATATTGGCCCGTTTACGATCGTGCAAAGGATTGGTCGTGTTGCATATCGACTTGAGCTACCATCGGAATTGTCGAAGATTCACGATGTCTTCCATGTCTCTATGCTTAGAAAATATGAACCAGATCCTTCGCACGTGCTCAAAGATCCCCCAGTTGTATTAAAGGAAAATCTATCGTACGAAGTACAACCTGTTCAAATTGTAGATCGCCTAGAGAAAATGCTTCGTAACAAATCCATTCCTATGGTGAGAGTTCTATGGAGAAGTGATCAAATTGAAGAAGAAACATGGGAACCAGAGTCAGTCATGCGTCAACACCATCCAAATCTCTTTTCATCTCTAGGTACGTTTATGTTTCGAGGACGAAACTTTTTAGAGGAGGGGATACTTTATAATATCTTAGCCCAACTATATTTTTGTTAGAAAGCCCAAAACCTAATTATTTATTTTTATGGCCCAAAAGGCCAGCCCTATCTTAGCCCAACTAGATTTTTGTTAGAAAGCCCAAAACCTAATTATTTATTTTTATGGCCCAAAAGGTCAGCCCAATTAAGCCCAATTAGAATTTTTTTAGAAAGCCCAAACTTATTTATTTATTTATTTTGTGGCCCAAAGTTTCAGCCCACTTAAATGGCCTGATATATAATTAGTAAGACTAAAGTTAAAAAAAAAGAGAGAGAAGAACGGGAGAAGAAAAGCAAAAGAGGGGAAAGAAGAGAGGAAGAGGAGAAACCCTTGTTGACCAAATTCTCCCTTACAACCCTCATCCTAGGTGGTTTTTAAGTTGTTTTGAGGTAAGTGGTGTGTGAATTAAGCTTCCTTCTTCCATAATTTTGTAATTTTGTGGGGTTTTTCTTTTTGGTATGTGGGTAATTTGCAGACTGTTCGAACTGATTTTGAGATAGCTATTGCCCTTGAAACTTTGCAAACTTAATTTCTGTACGTAGCTGAACTCGTTAGCTTTCCGTAGCCACTTGAAACGCCTCAATCTGATTATTCTACAATTAGTTATGATTTTTCTCGTAAACTGCCGCTAGCAGGAAAATTTCAGAATTTTTATGTCGAATTCAAACTTATTTTCTATCGTTTCGTCTAGTTAATGTATTGAAACGGGTTATGTGGGATTGGGAACTGATGTTAAGGAGTTACATACTATTTTTTATTTAATATCGACTCGTTCGAAATCGATTAGGATTTGTTTTTAGCAATGAAAGGGATGTTACCACTAATAGTTAGTTATATTTAATTTGTCTTTAATTGCTCATCTCCTTTCTAGGTAAAGAACCATCGACGAAGAGCAAGGAACCGACTTCAGATTCCGGAGAGAGTTAATCACTTCCTTGTGAGTTGATAATTCGGGAACGCCTTCTCTTGTGGGAAGTGTGGACCCTCGATAAATGTGCATTTATTTTAGTTTTAGTTAATTGATAAGAAAATTATTTGGTATTGTGTTATGTGGTAAAGAGCCTGGTTGGCTCGATTTCTCTGGTTAGAGTCCTGTTAGCCATTTTATGAGTATTATTGATTTTAACTTATGTTGAAGAGTCTTGCCGGCTCGGTATCTGATAACATTTGTTGTGAATTATTTGAGAATTGATTTCTGGTTATTCTTGTGTGCTATTAAGACTCTAACTTGAGTCGTTATTCATCTTATGATGCACATGCATATGTATGCCTGGTACCAAGGTTAAGTAGCCCGAATTGGTCACGGTTCGGGTGAGTTGGAGCGACATTGATTAAGTAGCCCGAATTGTCGCGGTTCGGGTGAGTTAGAGTGACAACCAAGTTGCCCGGGATTGGCAAACCCGCGTGAGTTAGATCTAACGGGGCACCTGTCCATTTGCCAAATACTGAACTCTGGAGGGTGATCGTTAGATGGATTAGTCTATTATAGGCTCAGTCAACGTCACCGGTGTGGGACATGCATGTCATATATGTTTATATGTTTGATCATTTCAAGTATTCAGTCGATATTGAATTGTGAACTTTAGCACTTGGCGTTGAGAAAGAATATTAATGTGCATTTTATCTAGAGTAACGGTGACGGGCTTGGACTGTCTCTCGACGGAGAGCTCAGTTCGAGGAGGATATTGACTACCCACGCGTCTTTTTTGTGATAACATGTTGTTTGAACAAATTGTGTTATTCGTAAATGTGCACTAAGGTTTTTATTTTCATTTATATGTACACTGAGTGAGAAATAGTTATTGTGAGACGAAATGTGGGATTTTATGTTATGAACCGCGAGTGGAATACATGCTTCGTATAAGGGTCGGGGTGACCGGCTTATCACCTCACTGAGCTAGTGGTTTTGCTCACCCCCATCATTCTTTCCTTTTCAGGCTGTTGATATCGTTTTGGTTGGAGGTTTGCCTATCGTTTGCTCGTCATCCAATCCGTGTTTTGGGTACTTCCTCTTTTATGTAAATTGACGGATTCATTGGCGAGATTGTATAGTTTATATTTGGTGACCCCCTTGATGTTCTTTTTGTACCTTCGCGATGTTATATCGTTCATGTATATTTTCTTTAAACTAAGTTACACCGTTGTATTTTGTACCTTTGTAAATCCTTGTTGATACTTTATGAGATGATGTCCTCGGGTTGTACCCGTTGTTATCAGTTGTTCAGTTCTACAGGTACTTGATAGCAAGCCTTACGTTTTCTATAAACTTTGTGGAGTGGAGTGCACCCATTCTGCAAAATTTATGGTTAACGTGGCGGTTGTCGCGTTCTGTCTGGGGTCGGGGCGTGACAGTTTTGATTCATATTTACTTCATTTTAATGCTCCTTCGCCTGTTATGATCAACTTTTACTTCGTTTGGATGCATGTTTCATTCATTTTGATGCTCATTCGCTTGTTATGATCCACATTACCTTCGTTTCGTTGCATATTCCTTCATTTTGATGCTCATTTGCTTGTTATTATCAACATTTCATTCGTTTCGATGCATATTCCTTCATTTTAATGCTCATTCGCTTGTTACGATAAACATTTCCTTTGTTTTGATGCATATTTTCTTCATTTTGAAGCTCATTCTCTCATTACGATGAACATTTCCTTCGTTTTGATGCATATTCCTTCATTTTGATGCTCATTCGCTTGTTATAATCAACATTTCCTCTGTTCCTATGCATATTTCCTTAATTTTATGCTTATTCACTTGTTATGATCAACATATCCTTCGTTTGGATGCATGTTTTCTTTATTTTGATGCTTATTCGCTTGTTATGATCAATATTTTCTTCGTTTCGATGCATATTCCTTCATTATTATGCTCATTCGCTTGTTATGATCAAGATTTCCTTAGTTTTGATACATATTTCTTTCATTTTGATGCTTATTCTACCATTACGATCAATATTTCCTTCATTTTGATGCTCATTAGCATGTTATGATCATCATTTTCTTCGTTTTGATGATATTTCCTTCATTTTGATGCTCATTCTCTTGTTATGATCAACTTTCCTTCGTTTCGATGCATATTTCTTTCATTGTGATGCTCATTCGGTTGTTATGATCAACATTACCTTCGTTTCGATGCATATTCCTTCATTATGATGCTCATTCGCTTGTTATGATCAATATTTCCTTCGTTTCAATGCATATTTCCTTCATTTTGATGCTCAATCACTTGTTATGACCAACATTTCCTTCGTTTCGATGCATATTCCTCCATTTTAATGTTCATTCGCTTGTTATGATCAATATTTCCTTCGTTTCGATGCATATTTCTTCATTTTGATGGTCATTCGCTTGTTATGATCAACATTTCATTCGTTTTGATGCATATTCCTTCATTATGATGCTCATTCGCTTGTTATGATCAATATTTCCTTCGTTTCAATGCATATTTCCTTCATTTTGATGCTCAATCACTTGTTATGACCCACATTTCCTTCGTTTCGATGCATATTCCTTCATTTTAATGTTCATTCGCTTGTTATGATCAATATTTCCTTCGTTTCGATGCATATTTCTTCATTTTGATGGTCATTCGCTTGTTATGATCAACATTTTCTTTGTTTCGATGTTTATTTTCCTCATTTTGTTGCTCATTCTCTTCTCACGATCAACATTTCCTTCATTTTGATGCTCATTCGCTTGTTATGATCAACATTTCCTTCGTTTCGATGCATATTTCCTTCACTTTGATGCTCATTTTCCTGTTATGATCAACATTATCTTCGTTTCGATGCATATTTCCTTTATTTTGATGTTCATTCGCTTGTTATGATCAACATTACCTTCATTTCGTTGCATATTCTATCATTTTGATGCTCATTCACTTGTTATAATCAACATTTCCTTCGTTTTGATGCATATTCCTTCATTATGATGCTCATTCGCTTGTTATGATCAATATTTCCTTCGTTTCAAAGCATATTTCCTTCATTTTGATGCTCGTTCGCTTGTTATGATCAACATTTCCTTCGTTTTGATGAATATTCCTTCATTTTTGTGCTGATTCGCTTGTTATAATCAACATTTCCTTCGTTTCGATGTATATTTCCTTCATTTTGATGCCCATTCTCTAATTAAGTTCAACATTTCCTTTAATTTGATTCTCATTCGCTTGTTATGATCAACATTTCCTTCGTTTTGATGCATATTTACTTCATTTTAATGCTCATTCGCTTGTTATGATCAACTTTTCTTCGTTTGGATGCATGTTTCCTTCATTTTGATGCTCATTCGTTTGTTATGATCCACATTACCTTCGTTTCGTTGCATATTCCTTCATTTTGATGTCCATTCGCTTGTTATGATCAACATTTCCTTCGTTTTGATGAATATTCCTTCATTTTTGTGCTCATTCGCATGTTATAATCAATATTTCCTTCGTTTCGATGTATATTTCCTTCATTTTGATGCCCATTCTCTAATTAAATTCAACATTACCTTTAATTAGATTCTCATTCGCTTGTTATGATCAACATTTTCTTCATTTCGATGCATATTCCTTCATTATTATGCTCATTCGCTTGTTATGATCAAAATTTCCTTAGTTTTGATACATATTTCTTTCATTTTGATGCTTATTCAATCTTTACGATCAATATTTCCTTCATTTTGATGCTTATTAGCTTGTTATGATCTTCATTTTCTTCGTTTTGATGCATATTTCTTCATTTTGATGCTCATTCGCTTGTTATGATCAACTTTCCTTCGTTTCGATGCATATTTCCTTCATTTTGATGCTCATTCGGTTTTTGATCAACATTACCTTCGTTTCGATGAATATTTCTTCATTTTGATGCTCATTCACTTGTTATGATCAACATTTCCTTCGTTTTGATGCATATTCCTTTATTATGATTCTCATTCGCTTGTTATGATCAATATTTCCTTCGTTTCAATGCATATTTCCTTCATTTTGATGCTCATTCTCTTGTTATGATCAACATTTCCTACGTTTTGACGAATATTCCTTCATTTTCGTGCTCATTCGCTTGTTATAATCAACATTTCCTTCGTTTCGATGTATATTTCCTTCATTTTGATGCCCGTTCTCTTATTACGTTCAATAATTCCTTTAATTTGATTGTTATTCGCTTGTTATGATCAACGTTTCCTTCGTTTTGATGCATATTTACTTCATTTTGATGCTCATTCGCTTGTTATGATCAATATTTCTTTCGTTTCGATGCATATTTCCTTTATTTTGATACTCATTTGCTCGTTATGATCAACATTTCCTTCATTTTGATGCATATTTCCTTTATTTTGATACTCATTTGCTTGTTATGATCAACATTTCTTTCGTTTCGATACATATTTACTTTATTTTGATGTTCATTCTCTCATTACGATCAACTTTTCCTTCATATTGATGCTCATTAGCATGTTATGATCAACATTTCCTTGGTTATGTGCATATTTCCTTCATTTTGATGCTCATTCTCTCATTACGATCAACATTTACTTCATTTTGATGCTCATTCGCTTGTTATGATCAGCATTTCCTTCGTTTCGATGCATATTTCCTTCATTTCAATGCATATTTCCTTCATTTTGATGCTCATTCGTTTGTTATAATCAACATTTCCTTCGTTTCGATGCATATTTCCTTCATTTTGATGCTCATTCGCTCGTCACGAACAACATTTCCTTCGTTTCGATGCATATTCCTTCATTTTGATACTCATTCGCTTATTATGATCAACATTTCCTACGTTTTGATGCATAATTACTTTATTTTGATGCTCATTCTCTTACTGCAATCAAAATTTCCTTCATTTTGATGCTCATTTGCTTGTTATGATCAACATTTCCTTAATTTTGATGCATATTTCCTTCATTTTGATGCTCATTCGTTCGTTATGAACAACAATCCTTTCGTTTTGATGCAAATTTTCTTCATTTTGATGCTCATTCTCTCATTACGATCAATATTTCCTTCATTTTGATGATCATTCTGTTGTTACGATCAATATTTTCTTTGTTTCGTTGCATATTTCCTTTATTTTGATGCTCATTCGCTTCTTATGACCAACATTTCCTTAGTTTCGATGCGTATTCCTTCATGTTGATGTTCATTCGCTTGTTATGATCAATATTTCCTTCGTTTCGATGCATATTTCTTCATTTTGATGCTCATTCGCTTGTTATGATCAATATTTTCTTCATTACGATGCTTATTTTCCTCATTTTGACGCTCATTCTCTCATCACGATCAACATTTCCTTCATTTTGATGCTCATTCGCTTGTTATGATCAACATTTCCTTCGTTTAGATGCATATTTCCTTCACTTTGATGCTCATTTTCCAGTTATGATCAACACTACCTTCGTTTCGATGCATATTCCTTCATTTTGATGCTCATTCACATGTTATGATCAACATTTCGTTTGTTTTGATGCATATTCCTTCATTATGATGCTCATTCGCTTGTTATGATCAACATTTCCTTCGTTTCAATTCATATTTCCTTCATTTTGATGCTCAATCGCCTGTTATGACCAATATTTCCTTCGTTTCGATGCATATTCCTTCATTTTGATGTTCATTCGCTTGTTATGATCAATATTTCCTTAGTTTCGATGCATATTTCTTCATTTTGATTGTCATTCGCTTGTTATGATCAATATTTTCTTCGTTTCGACGCTTATTTTCCACATTTTGATGCTCATTCTCTCATCAGGATCAACATTTCCTTCATTTTGATGCTCATTCGCTTGTTATGATCAACATTTCCTTCGTTTTGATGCATATTTCCTTCACTTTAAGCTCATTTTCCTGTTATGATCAACATTATCTTCGTTTCGATGCATATTTCCTTTAATTTGATGCTCATTCGCTTGTTATGATCAACATTACCTTTGTTTTGATGCATATTCCTTCATTTTGATGCTCATTCACTTGTTATGATTAACATTTCCTTCGTTTTGATGCATATTCCTTAATTATGATAATCATTCGCTTGTTATGATCAATATTTCCTTTGTTTCAATGCATATTTCCTTCATTTTGATGTTCATTCGCTTGTTATGATCAACATTTACTTTGTTTTGATGAATATTCCTTCATTTTTGTGCACATTCGTTTGTTATAATCAACATTTCCTTCGTTTCGATCTATATGTCCTTCATTTTGATGCCTATTCTCTAATTACGTTCAACATTTCCTTTAATTTGATTCTCATTCGCTTGTTATGATCAACATTTCCTTAGTTTCGATGCATATTTCCTTCACTTTGATGCTCATTTTCATGTTATGATCAACTTTTCCTTCGTTTTGGATGCATGTTTCCTTCATTTTGATGCTCATTCGCTTGTTATGATCCACATTACCTTCGTTTCATTGCATATTCCTTCATTTTGATTCCCATTTGCTTGTTATGATCAACATTTCCTTCGTTTCGATGCATATTCCTTCATTTTAATGCTCATTCGCTAGTTACGATAAACATTTCCTTTGTTTCGATGCATATTTTCTTCATTTTGAAGCTCATTCTCTCATTGCGATGAACATTTCCTTCGTTTTGATGCATATTCCTTCATTTTGATACTCATTCGCTTGTTATAATCAACATTTCCTTTGTTCCTATGCATATTTCCTTAATTTTGATGCTTATTCACTTGTTTTGATCAACATTTCCTTCGTTTGGATGCATGTTTTCTTCATTTTGATGCTTATTCGCTTGTTATGATCAATATTTTCTTCGTTTCGATGCATATTCCTTCATTATTATGCTCATTCACTTGTTATGATAAAGATTTCCTTAGTTTTGATACATATTTCTTTCATTTTGATGCTTATTCTATCATTACAATCAATATTTCCTTCATTTTGATGCTCATTAGCTTGTTATGATCATCATTTTCTTCGTTTTGATGCATATTTACTTCATTTTAATGCTCATTCGCTTGTTATGATCAACTTTTCCTTCGTTTGGATGCATGTTTCCTTCATTTTGATGCTCATTCGCTTGTTATGATCCACATTACCTTCGTTTCGTTGCATATTCCTTCATTTTGATGCACATTTGCTTATTATGATCAACATTTCCTTCGTTTCGATGCATATTCCTTCATTTTAATGCTCATTCCCTTGTTACGATAAATATTTCCTTTGTTTCGATGCATATTTTCTTCATTTTGAAGCTCATTCTCTCATTAAGATGAACATTTCCTTTGTTTTGATGCATATTCCTTCATTTTGATGCTCATTCGCTTGTATAATCAACATTTCCTTTGTTCCTATGCATATTTCCTTAATTTTGATGCTTATTCACTTGTTATGATCAACATTTCCTTCGTTTAGATGCAAGTTTTCTTTATTTTGATGCTTATTTGCTTGTTATGATCAACATTTTCTTCATTTCGATGCATATTCCTTCATTATTATGCTCATTCGCTTGTTATGATCAAGATTTCCTTAGTTTTGATACATATTTCTTTCATTTTGATGCTCATTCTCTCTTCACGATCAACATTTCCTTCATTTTGATGCTCATTCGCTTGTTATGATCAACATTTCCTTCGTTTCGATGCATATTTCCTTTATTTTGATGATCATTCGCTTGTTATGATCAACATTACCTTCGTTTCGATGCATATTCCTTCATTTTGATGCTCATTCACTTGTTATGATCAACATTTCCTTCTTTTTGATGCATATTCCTTCATTATGATGCTCATTCGCTTGTTATGATCAACATTTCCTTCGTTTCAATGCATATTTCCTTTATTTTGATGCTCGTTCACTTGTTATGATCAACATTTCCTTCGTTTTGAAGAATATTCCTTCATTTTTGTGCTCATTCGCTTGTTATAATCAACATTTCCTTCGTTTCGATGTATATTTCTTTCATTTTGATGCCCATTCTCTAATTACGTTCAACATTTCCTTTAATTTGATTCTCATTCGCTTGTTATGATCAACATTTCCTTCGTTTTGATGCATATTTACTTCATTTTAATGCTCATTCGCATGTTATGATCAACTTTTCCTTCGTTTGGATGCAAGTTTCCTTCATTTTGATGCTATTCGCTTGTTATGATCCACATTACCTTCGTTTCGTTGCATATTCCTTCATTTTGATGCTCATTCACTTGTTATGATCAATATTTTCTTCGTTCCGATGCATATTCCTTCATTATTATGCTCATTCGCTTGTTATGATCAAGATTTCCTTAGTTTTGATACATATTTCTTTCATTTTGATGCTTATTCTACCATTACGATCAATATTTCCGTCAATTTCATGCGCATTAGCTTATTATGACATCGTTTTCTTCGTTTTGATGCATATTTCCTTCATTTTTATTCTCATTCGCTAGTTATGATCAATTTTCCTTCGTTTCGATGCATATTTCTTTCATTTTGATGCTCATTCGGTTGTTATGATCAACATTACCTTCGTTTCTATGCATATTCCTTCATTTTGTTGCTCATTCACTTGTTATGATCAACATTTCCTTAGTTTTGATGCATATTCCTTCATTATGATGCTCATTAGCTTGTTATGATCAACATTTCCTGCGTTTCAATGCATATTTTCTTCATTTTGATGCTCAATCGCTTGTTATGACCAACATTTCCTTCGTTTCGATGCATATTCCTTCATTTTGATGTTCATTCGCTTGTTATGATCAATATTTCCTTCGTTTCGATGCATATTTCTTCATTTTGATGGTCATTAGCTTGTTATGATCAATATTTTCTTCGTTTCGATGCTTATTTTCCTCATTTTGATGCTCATTCTCTCATCACGATCAACATTTCCTTTATTTTGATGCTCATTCGCTTGTTATGATCAACATTTCCTTCGTTTCGATGCATATTTCCTTCACTTTGATGCTCATTTTCCTGTTATGATCAACATTATCTTCGTTTCGATGCATATTTCCTTTATTTTGATGCTCATTCGCTTGTTATGATCAACATTACCTTCGTTTTGATGCATATTCCTTCATTTTGATGCTCATTCACTTGTTATGATCAACATTTCATTAGTTTTGATGCATATTCCTTCATTATGATGCTCATTCGCTTGTTATGATCAACATTTCCTTCGTTTCAATGTATATTTCCTTCATTTTGATGCTCATTCGCTTGTTATGATCAATATGTCCTTCGTTTTGATGAATATTCCTTCATTTTAGTGCTCATTCGCTTGTTATAATCAACATTTCCTTCATTTCGATGTATATTTCATTCATTTTGATGCCCATTCTCTTATTACGTTCAACATTTCCATTAATTTGATTCTCATTCGCTTGTTATGATCAACATTTCCTTCGTTTTGATTCATATTTACTTCATTTTAATGCTCCTTCGCTTGTTATGATCAACTTTTACTTCGTTTGGATGCATGTTTCATTCATTTTGATGCTCATTCGCTTGTTATGATCCACATTACCTTCGTTTCGTTGCATATTCCTTCATTTTGATGCTCATTTGCTTGTTATTATCAACATTTCATTCGTTTCGATACATATTCCTTCATTTTAATGCTCATTCGCTTGTTACGATAAACATTTCCTTTGTTTTGATGCATATTTTCTTCATTTTGAAGCTCATTCTCTCATTACGATGAACATTTCCTTCGTTTTGATGCATATTCCTTCATTTTGATGCTCATTCGCTTGTTATAATCAACATTTCCTCTGTTCCTATGCATATTTCCTTAATTTTATGCTTATTCACTTGTTATGATCAACATATCCTTCGTTTGGATGCATGTTTTCTTTATTTTGATGCTTATTCGCTTGTTATGATCAATATTTTCTTCGTTTCGATGCATATTCCTTCATTATTATGCTCATTCGCTTGTTATGATCAAGATTTCCTTAGTTTTGATACATATTTCTTTCATTTTGATGCTTATTCTACCATTACGATCAATATTTCCTTCATTTTGATGCTCATTAGCATGTTATGATCATCATTTTCTTCGTTTTGATGATATTTCCTTCATTTTGATGCTCATTCTCTTGTTATGATCAACTTTCCTTCGTTTCGATGCATATTTCTTTCATTTTGATGCTCATTCGGTTGTTATGATCAACATTACCTTCGTTTCGATGCATATTCCTTCATTATGATGCTCATTCGCTTGTTATGATCAATATTTCCTTCGTTTCAATGCATATTTCCTTCATTTTGATGCTCAATCACTTGTTATGACCAACATTTCCTTCGTTTCGATGCATATTCCTCCATTTTAATGTTCATTCGCTTGTTATGATCAATATTTCCTTCGTTTCGATGCATATTTCTTCATTTTGATGGTCATTCGCTTGTTATGATCAACATTTTCTTTGTTTCGATGCTTATTTTCCTCATTTTGTTGCTCATTTTCTTCTCACGATCAACATTTCCTTCATTTTGATGCTCATTCGCTTGTTATGATCAACATTTCCTTCGTTTCGATGCATATTTCCTTCACTTTGATGCTCATTTTCCTGTTATGATCAACATTATCTTCGTTTCGATGCATATTTCCTTTATTTTGATGCTCATTCGCTTGTTATGATCAACATTACCTTCGTTTCGTTGCATATTCCTTCATTTTGATGCTCATTCACTTGTTATGATCAATATTTTCTTCGTTCCGATGCATATTCCTTCATTATTATGCTCATTCGCTTGTTATGATCAAGATTTCCTTAGTTTTGATACATATTTCTTTCATTTTGATGCTTATTCTACCATTACGATCAATATTTCCGTCAATTTCATGCGCATTAGCTTATTATGAACATCGTTTTCTTCGTTTTGATGCATATTTCCTTCATTTTTATTCTCATTCGCTAGTTATGATCAATTTTCCTTCGTTTCGATGCATATTTCTTTCATTTTGATGCTCATTCGGTTGTTATGATCAACATTACCTTCGTTTCTATGCATATTCCTTCATTTTGATGCTCATTCACTTGTTATGATCAACATTTCCTTAGTTTTGATGCATATTCCTTCATTATGATGCTCATTAGCTTGTTATGATCAACATTTCCTGCGTTTCAATGCATATTTTCTTCATTTTGATGCTCAATCGCTTGTTATGACCAACATTTCCTTCGTTTCGATGCATATTCCTTCATTTTGATGTTCATTCGCTTGTTATGATCAATATTTCCTTCGTTTCGATGCATATTTCTTCATTTTGATGGTCATTAGCTTGTTATGATCAATATTTTCTTCGTTTCGATGCTTATTTTCCTCATTTTGATGCTCATTCTCTCATCACGATCAACATTTCCTTTATTTTGATGCTCATTCGCTTGTTATGATCAACATTTTCTTCGTTTCGATGCATATTTCCTTCACTTTGATGCTCATTTTCCTGTTATGATCAACATTATCTTCGTTTCGATGCATATTTCCTTTATTTTGATGCTCATTCGCTTGTTATGATCAACATTACCTTCGTTTTGATGCATATTCCTTCATTTTGATGCTCATTCACTTGTTATGATCAACATTTCATTAGTTTTGATGCATATTCCTTCATTATGATGCTCATTCGCTTGTTATGATCAACATTTCCTTCGTTTCAATGTATATTTCCTTCATTTTGATGCTCATTCGCTTGTTATGATCAATATGTCCTTCGTTTTGATGAATATTCCTTCATTTTAGTGCTCATTCGCTTGTTATAATCAACATTTCCTTCATTTCGATGTATATTTCATTCATTTTGATGCCCATTCTCTTATTACGTTCAACATTTCCATTAATTTGATTCTCATTCGCTTGTTATGATCAACATTTCCTTCGTTTTGATTCATATTTACTTCATTTTAATGCTCCTTCGCCTGTTATGATCAACTTTTACTTCATTTGGATGCATGTTTCATTCATTTTGATGCTCATTCGCTTGTTATGATCCACATTACCTTCGTTTCGTTGCATATTCCTTCATTTTGATGCTCATTTGCTTGTTATTATCAACATTTCATTCGTTTCGATGCATATTCCTTCATTTTAATGCTCATTCGCTTGTTACGATAAACATTTCCTTTGTTTTGATGCATATTTTCTTCATTTTGAAGCTCATTCTCTCATTACGATGAACATTTCCTTCGTTTTGATGCATATTCCTTCATTTTGATGCTCATTCGCTTGTTATAATCAACATTTCCTCTGTTCCTATGCATATTTCCTTAATTTTATGCTTATTCACTTGTTATGATCAACATATCCTTCGTTTGGATGCATGTTTTCTTTATTTTGATGCTTATTCGCTTGTTATGATCAATATTTTCTTCGTTTCGATGCATATTCCTTCATTATTATGCTCATTCGCTTGTTATGATCAAGATTTCCTTAGTTTTGATACATATTTCTTTCATTTTGATGCTTATTCTACCATTACGATCAATATTTCCTTCATTTTGATGCTCATTAGCATGTTATGATCATCATTTTCTTCGTTTTGATGATATTTCCTTCATTTTGATGCTCATTCTCTTGTTATGATCAACTTTCCTTCGTTTCGATGCATATTTCTTTCATTTTGATGCTCATTCGGTTGTTATGATCAACATTACCTTCGTTTCGATGCATATTCCTTCATTATGATGCTCATTCGCTTGTTATGATCAATATTTCCTTCGTTTCAATGCATATTTCCTTCATTTTGATGCTCAATCACTTGTTATGACCAACATTTCCTTCGTTTCGATGCATATTCCTCCATTTTAATGTTCATTCGCTTGTTATGATCAATATTTCCTTCGTTTCGATGCATATTTCTTCATTTTGATGGTCATTCGCTTGTTATGATCAACATTTTCTTTGTTTCGATGCTTATTTTCCTCATTTTGTTGCTCATTTTCTTCTCACGATCAACATTTCCTTCATTTTGATGCTCATTCGCTTGTTATGATCAACATTTCCTTCGTTTCGATGCATATTTCCTTCACTTTGATGCTCATTTTCCTGTTATGATCAACATTATCTTCGTTTCGATGCATATTTCCTTTATTTTGATGCTCATTGGCTTGTTATGATCAACATTACCTTCATTTCGTTGCATATTCTATCATTTTGATGCTCATTCACTTGTTATAATCAACATTTCCTTCGTTTTGATGCATATTCCTTCATTATGATGCTCATTCGCTTGTTATGATCAATATTTCCTTCGTTTCAAAGCATATTTCCTTCATTTTGATGCTCGTTCGCTTGTTATGATCAACATTTCCTTCGTTTTGATGAATATTCCTTCATTTTTGTGCTGATTCGCTTGTTATAATCAACATTTCCTTCGTTTCGATGTATATTTCCTTCATTTTGATGCCCATTCTCTAATTAAGTTCAACATTTCCTTTAATTTGATTCTCATTCGCTTGTTATGATCAACATTTCCTTCGTTTTGATGCATATTTACCTCATTTTAATGCTCATTCGCTTGTTATGATCAACTTTTCTTCGTTTGGATGCATGTTTCCTTCATTTTGATGCTCATTCGTTTGTTATGATCCACATTACCTTCGTTTCGTTGCATATTCCTTCATTTTGATGCTCATTTGCTTATTATGATCAACATTTCCTTCGTTTCGATGCATATTCCTTCATTTTAATGCTCATTCGCTTGTTACGATAAACATTTCCTTTGTTTTGATGCATATTTTCTTCATTTTGAAGCTCATTCTCTCATTATGATGAACATTTCCTTCGTTTTGATGCATATTCCTTTATTTTGATGCTCATTCGCTTGTTATAATTAACATTTCCTTTGTTCCTACGCATATTTCCTTAATTTTGATGCTTATTCTCTTGTTTTGATCAACATTTCCTTCGTTTGGATGCATGTTTTCTTCATTTTGATGCTTATTCGCTTGTTATGATCAATATTTTCTTCGTTTCGATGCATATTCCTTCATTATTATACTCATTCGCTTGTTATGATCAAGATTTCCTTTGTTTTGATACATATTTCTTTCATTTTGATGCTTATTCTATCATTACGATCAATATTTCCTTCATTTTGATGCTCATTAGCTTGTTATGATCATCATTTTCTTCGTTTTGATGCATATTTACTTCATTTTGATGCTCATTCGCTTGTTATGATCAACTTTCCTTCGTTTCGATGCATATTTCTTTCATTTTGATGCTCATTCGGTTGTTATGATCAACATTACCTTCGTTTCGATGCATATTCCTTCATTTTGATGCTCATTCACTTGTTATGATCAACATTTCCTTCGTTTTGATGCAAATTCTTTCATTATGATGCTCATTCGCTTGTTATGATCAACATTTCCTACGTTTCAATGCATATTTCCTTCATTTTGATGCTCGTTCACTTGTTATGATCAACATTTCCTTCGTTTTGATGAATATTCCTTCATTTTTGTGCTCATTCGCTTGTTATTATAATATCTTAGTTCAACTAGATTTTTTTTTAGAAAGCCCAAAACCTATTTATTTATTTTTATAGCTCAAAAGGCCAGCCCAATTAAGCCCAACTAGATTTTTTTTAGAAAGTCCAAAACCTATTTATTTAATTTTATAGCCTAAAAGGCCAGCCCAATTAAGCCCAACTAGATTTTTTTAGAAAGCCCAAACTTATTTATTTATTTATTTATTTTGTGGCCCAAAGTTTCAGCCCACTTAAATGGCCTGATATATAATTAGTAAGGCTAAAGTTAAAAAAAAAAAGAGAGAGAAGAACGGGAGAAGAAAAGCAAAAGAGGGGAAAGAAAAGAGTGAAGAGGAGAAACCCTTGTTGATCAAATTCTCCCTTACAACCCTCATCCTAGGTGGTTTCTAAGTTGTTTTGAGGTAAGTGGTGTGTGAATTAAGCTTCCTTCTTCCATGATTTTGTAATTTTGTGGGGTTTTTCTTTTTGGTATGTGGGTAATTTGCAGACTGTTCGAACTGATTTTGACATAGCTATTACCCTTGAAAGTTTGCAAACTTAATTTCTGTACGTAGCTGAACTTGTTAGCTTTCCGTAGCCACTTGAAACGCCTCAATCCGATTATTCTACAATTAGTTATGATTTTTCTCGTAAACTGGCGCTAGCTGGAAAATTTCAGAATTTTTATGTCGAATTCAAACTTATTTTCTATCGTTTCGTTTAGTTAATGTATTGAAACGGGTTATATGGGATTGGGAACTGATGTTAAGGAGTTACATACCATTTTTATTTAATATCGACTCGTTCGAACTCGATTAGGATTTGTTTTTAGCAATGAAAGGGATGTTACCGCTAATAGTTAGTTATATTTAATTTGTCTTTAATTGCTCATCTCCTTTCTAGGTAAAGAACCATCGACGAAGGGCAAGGGACCGACTTCAGATTCCAGAGAGAGTTAATCACTTCCTTGTGAGTTGATAATTCGGGAACGCCTTCTCTTGTGGGAAGTGTAGACCCTCGATAAATGTGAATTTATTTTAGTTTTAGTTAATTGATAAGAAAATTATTTGGTATTATGTTATGTGGTAAAGAGCCTGATTGACTCGATTGCTCTGGTTAGAGTCATGTTAGCCATTTTATGAGTATTATTGATTTCTGGTTATTCTTGTGTGCCAATTAAGACTCTAACTTGAGTCGTTATTCATCTTATGATGCACATGCATATGTATGCCTGGTACCAAGGTTAAGTAGCCCGAATTGGTCACGGTTCTGGTGAGTTGGAGCGACATTGATTAAGTAGCCCGAATTGTCGCGGTTCGGGTGAGTTAGAGTGACAACCAAGTTGCCCGTGATTGGCAAACCTGGGTGAGTTAGATCTAACGGGGCACCTGTCCATTTGCCAAATACTGATACTCTGGAGGGTGATCGTTAGATGGATCAGTCTATTATAAGCTCAGTCAACGTCACCGGTGTGGGACATGCATGTCATATATGTTTATATGTTTGATCATTTCAAGTATTCACGTCGATATTGAATTGTGAACTTTAGCACTTGGCGTATTGAGAAAGAATATTAATGTTCATTTTATCTAGAGTAACGGTGACGGGCTTGGACTGTCTCTCGACGGAGAGCTTAGTTCGAGGAGGATATTGACTACCCACGCGTCTTTTATGTGATAACATGTTGTTTGAACTAATTGTGTTATTCGTAAATGTGCACTAAGGTTTTTATTTTCATTAATATGTATACTGAGTGAGAAATAGTTATTGTAGGACGAAATGTGGGATTTTATGTTATGAACCGCGAGTGGAATACATGCTTCGTATAAGGGTCGGGGTGACCGGCTTATCACCTCATTGAGCTAGTGGTTTTGCTCACCCCCATCATTCTTTCCTTTTCAGGCTGTTGATATCGTTTTGGTTGGAGGTTTTCCTATCGTTTGCTCGTCATCCAATCCGTGTTTTGGGTACTTTCTCTTTTATGTAAATTGACGGATTCATTGGCGAGATTGTATAGTTTATATTTGGTGACCCCCTTGATGTTCTTTTTGTACCTTCGCGATGTTATATCGTTCATGTATATTTTCTTTAAACTAAGTTACACCGTTGTATTTTGTACCTTTGTAAATCCTTGTTGATACTTTTTGAGATGATGTCCTCGGGTTGTACCCGTTGTTATCAGTTGTTCAGCTCTACAGGTACTTGATAGCAAGCCTTACGTTTTCTATAAACTTTATGGAGTGGAGTGCACCCATTCTGCGAAATTTATGGTTAACGTGGCGGTTGTCGCGTTCTGTCTGGGGTCGGGGCGTGACAATTATAATCAACATTTCCATCGTTTCAATGTATATTTACTTCATTTTGATGCCCATTCTCTAATTACGTTCAATATTTCCTTTAATTTGATTCTCATTCGCTTGTTATGATCAACATTACCTTCGTTTTGATGCATATTTACTTCATTTTAATGCTCATTCGCTTGTTATGATCAACTTTTCCTTCGTTTGGATGCATGTTTCCTTCATTTTGATGCTCATTCGCTTGTTATGATCCACATTACCTTCGTTTCGTTGCATATTCCTTCATTTTGATGCTCATTTGCTTATTATGATCAACATTTCCTTCGTTTCGATGCATATTCCTTCATTTTAATGCTCATTCCCTTGTTACGATAAATATTTCCTTTGTTTAGATGCATATTTTCTTCATTTTGAAGCTCATTCTCTCATTACGATGAACATTTCCTTCGTTTTGATGCATATTCCTTCATTTTGATGCTCATTAGCTTGTATAATCATCATTTCCTTTGTTCCTATGCATATTTCCTTAATTTTGATGTTTATTCACTTGTTACGATCAACATTTCCTTCGTTTGGATGCAAGTTTTCTTTATTTTGATGCTTATTCGCTTGTTATGATCAACATTTTCTTCATTTCGATGCATATTCCTTCATTATTATGCTCATTCGCTTGTTATGATCAAGATTTCCTTAGTTTTGATACATATTTCTTTCATTTTGATGCTCATTCTCTCGTCACGATCAACATTTCTTTCATTTTGATGCTCATTCGCTTGTTATGATCAACATTTCCTTCGTTTCGATGCATATTTCCTTTATTTTGATGATCATTCGCTTGTTACGATCAACATTACCTTCGTTTCGATGCATATTCTTTCATTTTGATGCTCATTCACTTGTTATGATCAACATTTCCTTCGTTTTGATGCATATTCAATGCTCATTCGCTTGTTATGATCAACATTTCCTTCATTTCAATGCATATTTCCTTTATTTTGATGCTCGTTCACTTGTTATGATCAACATTTCCTTCGTTTTGATGAATATTCCTTCATTTTTGTGCTCATTCGCTTGTTATAATCAACATTTCCTTCGTTTCGACGTATATTTCCTTCATTTTGATGCCCATTCTCTAATTACGTTCAACATTTCCTTTAATTTGATTCTCATTCGCTTGTTATGATCAACATTTCCTTCGTTTTGATGCATATTTACTTCATTTTAATGCTCATTCGCATGTTATGATCAACTTTTCCTTTGTTTGGATGCATGTTTCCTTCATTTTGATGCTCATTCGCTTGTTATGATCCACATTACCTTCGTTTCGTTGCATATTCCTTCATTTTGATGCTCATTCGCTTGTTATGATCAATATTTTCTTCGTTTCGATGCATATTCCTTCATTATTATGCTCATTCGCTTGTTATGATCAAGATTTCCTTAGTTTTGATACATATTTCTTTCATTTTGATGCTTATTCTACCATTACGATCAATATTTCCTTCATTTTCATGCGCATTAGCTTGTTATGATCAGCATTTTCTTCGTTTTGATGCATATTTCCTTCATTTTTATGCTCATTCGCTTGTTATGATCAATTTTCCTTCGTTTCGATGCATATTTCTTTCATTTTGATTCTCATTCGGTTGTTATGATCAACATTACCTTCGTTTAGATGCACATTCCTTCATTTTGAAGCTCATTCACTTGTTATGATCAACATTTCCTTCGTTTTGATGCATATTCCTTCATTATGATGCTCATTCGCTTGTTATGATCAACATTTCCTTCGTTTCAATGCATATTTTCTTCATTTTGATGCTCAATCGCATGTTATGACCAACATTTCCTTCGTTTTGATGCATATTCCTTCATTTTGATGTTCATTCGCTTGTTATGATCAATATTTCCTTCGTTTCGATGCATATTTCTTCATTTTGATGGTCATTAGCTTGTTATGATCAATATTTTCTTCGTTTCGATGCTTATTTTCCTCATTTGATGCTCATTCTCTCATCACGATCAACATTTCCTTTATTTTGATGCTCATTCGCTTGATATGATCAACATTTCCTTCGTTTCGATGCATATTTCCTTCACTTTGATGCTAATTTTCCTGTTATGATCAACATTATCTTCGTTTCGATGCATATTTCCTTTATTTTGATGCTCATTCGCTTGTTATGATCAACATTACCTTCGTTTTGATGCATATTCCTTCATTTTGATGCTCATTCACTTGTTATGATCAACATTTCCTTCGTTTTGATGCATATTCCTTCATTATGATGCTCATTCGCTTGTTATGATCAACATTTCCTTCATTTCAATGCATATTTCCTTTATTTTGATGCTCGTTCACTTGTTATGATCAACATTTCCTTCGTTTTGATGAATATTCCTTCATTTTTGTGTTCATTCGCTTGTTATAATCAACATTTCCTTCGTTTCGATGTATATTTCCTTCATTTTGATGCCCATTCTCTAATTACGTTCAACATTTCCTTTAATTTGATTCTCATTCGCTTGTTATGATCAACATTTCCTTCGTTTTGATGCATATTTACTTCATTTTAATGCTCATTCGCATGTTATGATCAACTTTTCCTTCGTTTGGATGCATGTTTCCTTCATTTTGATGCTCATTCGCTTGTTATGATCCACATTACCTTCGTTTCGTTGCATATTCCTTCATTTTGATGCTCATTCGCTTGTTATGATCAATATTTTCTTCGTTTCGATGCATATTCCTTCATTATTATGCTCATTCGCTTGTTATGATCAAGATTTCCTTAGTTTTGATACATATTTCTTTCATTTTGATGCTTATTCTACCATTACGATCAATATTTCCTTCATTTTCATGCGCATTAGCTTGTTATGATCAGCATTTTCTTCGTTTTGATGCATATTTCCTTCATTTTTATGCTCATTCGCTTGTTATGATCAATTTTCCTTCGTTTCGATGCATATTTCTTTCATTTTGATTCTCATTCGGTTGTTATGATCAACATTACCTTCGTTTAGATGCATATTCCTTCATTTTGATGCTCATTCACTTGTTATGATCAACATTTCCTTCGTTTTGATGCATATTCCTTCATTATGATGCTCATTCGCTTGTTATGATCAACATTTCCTTCGTTTCAATGCATATTTTCTTCATTTTGATGCTCAATCGCTTGTTATGACCAACATTTCCTTCGTTTCGATGCATATTCCTTCATTTTGATGTTCATTCGCTTGTTATGATCAATATTTCCTTCGTTTCGATGCATATTTCTTCATTTTGATGGTCATTAGCTTGTTATGATCAATATTTTCTTCGTTTCGATGCTTATTTTCCTCATTTGATGCTCATTCTCTCATCACGATCAACATTTCCTTTATTTTGATGCTCATTCGCTTGATATGATCAACATTTCCTTCGTTTCGATGCATATTTCCTTCACTTTGATGCTAATTTTCCTGTTATGATCAACATTATCTTCGTTTCGATGCATATTTCCTTTATTTTGATGCTCATTCGCTTGTTATGATCAACATTACCTTCGTTTTGATGCATATTCCTTCATTTTGATGCTCATTCACTTGTTATGATCAACATTTCCTTCGTTTTGATGCATATTCCTTCATTATGATGCTCATTCGCTTGTTATGATCAACATTTCCTTCGTTTCAATGCATGTTTCCTTTATTTTGATGCTTGTTCGCTTGTTATGATCAACATTTCCTTCGTTTTGATGAATATTCCTTCATTTTTGTGCTCATTCGCTTGTTATAATCAACATTTACTTCGTTTCGATGTATATTTCCTTCATTTTGATGCCCATTCTCTAGTTAAGTTCAACATTTCCTTTAATTTGATTCTCATTCGCTTGTTATGATCAACATTTCCTTCGTTTTGATGCATATTTACTTTATTTTAGTGCTCATTCGCTTGTTATGGTTAACTTTTCCTTCGTTTGGATGCATGTTTCCTTCATTTTGATGCTCATTCGCTTGTTATGATCCACATTACCTTCGTTTCGTTGCATATTCCTTCATTTTGATGCTCATTCGCTTGTTATGATCAATATTTTCTTCGTTTCGATGCATATTCCTTCATTATTATGCTCATTCGCTTGTTATGATCAAGATTTCCTTAGTTTTGATACATATTTCTTTCATTTTGATGCTTATTCTACCATTACGATCAATATTTCCTTCATTTTCATGCGCATTAGCTTGTTATGATCAGCATTTTCTTCGTTTTGATGCATATTTCCTTCATTTTTATGCTCATTCGCTTGTTATGATCAATTTTCCTTCGTTTCGATGCATATTTCTTTCATTTTGATTCTCATTCGGTTGTTATGATCAACATTACCTTCGTTTAGATGCATATTCCTTCATTTTGATGCTCATTCAGTTGTTATGATCAACATTTCCTTCGTTTTGATGCATATTCCTTCATTATGATGCTCATTCGCTTGTTATGATCAACATTTCCTTCGTTTCAATGCATATTTTCTTCATTTTGATGCTAAATCGCTTGTTATGACCAACATTTCCTTCGTTTCGATGCATATTCCTTCATTTTGATGTTCATTCGCTTGTTATGATCAATATTTCCTTCGTTTCGATGCATATTTCTTCATTTTGATGGTCATTAGCTTGTTATGATCAATATTTTCTTCGTTTCGATGCTTATTTTCCTCATTTGATGCTCATTCTCTCATCACGACAAACATTTCCTTTATTTTGATGCTCATTCGCTTGATATGATCAACATTTCCTTCGTTTCGATGCATATTTCCTTCACTTTGATGCTAATTTTCCTGTTATGATCAACATTATCTTCGTTTCGATGCATATTTCCTTTATTTTGATGCTCATTCGCTTGTTATGATCAACATTACCTTCGTTTTGATGCATATTCCTTCATTTTGATGCTCATTCACTTGTTATGATCAACATTTCCTTCGTTTTGATGCATATTCCTTCATTATGATGCTCATTCGCTTGTTATGATCAACATTTCCTTCGTTTCAATGCATGTTTCCTTTATTTTGATGCTTGTTCGCTTGTTATGATCAACATTTCCTTCGTTTTGATGAATATTCCTTCATTTTTGTGCTCATTCGCTTGTTATAATCAACATTTACTTCGTTTCGATGTATATTTCCTTCATTTTGATGCCCATTCTCTAGTTAAGTTCAACATTTCCTTTAATTTGATTCTCATTCGCTTGTTATGATCAACATTTCCTTCGTTTTGATGCATATTTACTTTATTTTAGTGCTCATTCGCTTGTTATGGTTAACTTTTCCTTCGTTTGGATGCATGTTTCCTTCATTTTGATGCTCATTCGCTTGTTATGATCCACATTACCTTCGTTTCGTTGCATATTCCTTCATTTTGATGCTCATTTGCTTGTTATTATCAACATTTCATTCGTTTCGATGCATATTCCTTCATTTTAATGCTCATTCGCTTGTTACGATAAACGTTTCCTTTGTTTTGATGCATATTTTCTTCATTTTGAAGCTCATTCTCTCATTACGATGAACATTTCCTTCGTTTTGATGCATATTCCTTCATTTTGATGCTCATTCGCTTGTTATAATCAACATTTCCTTTGTTCCTATGCATATTTCCTTAATTTTGATGCTTATTCACTTGTTATGATCAACATTTCCTTCGTTTGGATGCATGTTTTCTTTATTTTGATGCTTATTCGCTTGTTATGATCAATATTTTCTTCGTTTCGATGCATATTCCTTCATTATTATGCTCATTCGCTTGTTATGATCAAGATTTCCTTAGTTTTGATACATATTTCTTTAATTTTGATGCTTATTCTACCATTACGATCAATATTTCCTTCATTTTGATGCTCATTAGCATGTTATGATCATCATTTTCTTCGTTTTGATGCATATTTCCTTCATTTTAATGCTCATTCGCTTGTTATGATCAACTTTCCTTCGTTTCGATGCATATTTCTTTCATTTTGATGCTCATTCGGTTGTTATGATCAACATTACCTTCGTTTCGATGCATATTCCTTCATTTTGATGCTCATTCACTTGTTATGATCAACATTTCATTCGTTTTGATGCATATTCCTTCATTATGATGCTCATTCGCTTGTTATGATCAACATTTCCTTCGTTTCAATGCATATTTCCTTCATTTTTATGCTCAATCACTTGTTTTGACCAACATTTCCTTCGTTTCGATGCATATTCCTTCATTTTAATGTTCATTCGCTTGTTATGATCAATATTTCCTTCATTTCGATGCATATTTCTTCATTTTGATGGTCATTCGCTTGTTATGATCAACATTTACTTCGTTTCGATGCTTATTTTCTTCATTTTGTTGCTCATTCTCTCATCACGATCAACATTACCTTCATTTTGATGCTCATTCGCTTGTTATGATCAACATTTCCTTCGTTTCGATGCATATTTACTTCACTTTGATGCTCATTTTCCTGTTATGATCAACATTATCTTCGTTTCGATGCATATTTCCTTTATTTTGATGCTCATTCGCTTGTTATGATCAACATTACCTTCTTTCGATGCATATTCTTTCGTTTTGATGCTCATTCACTTGTTATAATCAACATTTCCTTCGTTTTGATGCATATTCCTTCATTATGATGCTCATTCGCTTGTTATGATCAACATTTCCTTCGTTTCAATGCATATTTCATTCATTTTGATGCTCTTTCACTTGCTATGATCAACATTTCCTTCGTTTTGATCAATATTCCTTCATTTTTGTGCTCATTCGCTTGTTATAATCAACATTTCCTTTGTTTCGATGTATATTTCCTTCATTTTGATGCCCATTCTCTAATTAAGTTCAACATTTCCTTTAATTTGATTCTCATTCGCATGTTATGATCAACATTTCCTTCGTTTTGATGCATATTTACTTTATTTTAATGCTCATTCGCTTGTTATGATCAACTTTTCCTTCGTTTGGATGCATGTTTCCTTCATTTTGATGCTCATTCGCTTGTTATGATCCACATTACCTTCGTTTCGTTGCATATTCCTTCATTTTGATGCTCATTTGCTTATTATGATCAACATTTCCTTCGTTTCGATGCATATTCCTTCATTTTAATGCTCATTCGCTTGTTACGATAAACATTTCCTTTGTTTTGATGCATATTTTCTTCATTTTGAAGCCCATTCTCTCATTATGATGAACATTTCCTTCGTTTTGATGCATATTCCTTCATTTTGATGCTCATTCGCTTGTTATAATCAACATTTCCTTTGTTCCTATGCATATTTCCTTAATTTTGATGCTTATTCTCTTGTTATGATCAACATTTCCTTCGTTTGGATGCATGTTTTCGTCATTTTGATGCTTATTCGCTTGTTATGATCAAAAATTTCTTCGTTTCGATGCATATTCCTTCATTATTATGCTCATTCGCTTGTTATGATCAAGATTTCCTTAGTTTTGATACATATTTCTTTCATTTTGATGCTTATTCAATCATTATGATCAATATTTCCTTCATTTTGATGCGCATTAGCTTGTTATGATCATCATTTTCTTCGTTTTGATGCATATTTTCTTCAGTTTGATGCTCATTCGCTTCTTATGATCAACATTTCCTACGTTTCCATGCATATTTCCTTCATTTTGATGCTCATTCGGTTGTTATGATCAACATTACCTTCGTTTCGATGCATATTCCTTCATTTTGATGCTCATTCACTTGTTATGATCAACATTTCCTTCGTTTCGATGCATATTCCTTCATTATGATGCTCATTCGCTTGTTATGATCAACATTTCCTTCGTTTCAATGCATATTTCTTTCATTTTGATGCTCATTCGCTTGTTATGATCAAGATTTCCTTCGTTTTGACGAATATTCCTTCATTTTTGTGCTTATTCGCTTGTTATAATCAACATTTACTTCGTTTCGAAGTATATTTCCTTCATTTTGATGCCCGTTCTCTTATTACCTTCAACATTTCCTTTAATTTGGTTCTCATTTGCTTGTTATGATCAACATTTCCTTCGTTTTGATGAATATTCCTTCATTTTTGTGCTCATTCGCTTGTTATAATCTACATTTTCTTTGTTTCGATGTATATTTCCTTCATTTTGATGCCCATTCTCTAATTACATTCAACATTTCCTTTAATTTGATTCTCATTCGCTTGTTATGATCAACATTTCCTTCGTTTTGATGCCTATTTACTTCATTTTAATGCTCATTCGCTTGTTATGATCAACTTTTCCTACGTTTGGATGCATGTTTCCATCATTTTGATGCTCATTCGCTTGTCATGATCCACATTACCTTCGTTTCTTTGCATATTCCTTCATTTTGATGCTCATTTGCATGTTATTATCAACATTTCCTTCGTTTCGATGCATATTCCTTCATTTTAATGCTAATTCGCTTGTTACGATAAACATTTCCTTTGTTTCATGCATATTTTCTTCATTTTGAAGCTCATTCTCTCATTACGATGAACATTTCCTTCGTTTTGATGCATATTCCTTCATTTTGATGCTCATTCGCTTGTTATAATCAACATTTCCATTATTCATATGCATATTTCCTTAATTTTGATGCTTATTCACTTGTTATGATCAACATTTCCTTCGTTTGGATGCATGTTTTCTTTATTTTGATGCTTATTCGATTGTTATGATCAACATTTTCTTCGTTTCGATGCATATTCCTTCATTATTATGCTCATTCGCTTGTTATGATCAATATTTCCTTAGTTTTGATACATATTTCTTTCATTTTGATGCTTATTCGGTTGTTATGATCAACATTACCTTCGTTTAGATGCATATTCCTTCATTTTGATGCTCATTCACTTGTTATGATCAACATTTCCTTCGTTTTGATGCATATTCCTTCATTATGATGCTCATTCGCTTGTTATGATCAACATTTCCTTCGTTTCAATGCATATTTTCTTCATTTTGATGCTCAATCGCTTGTTATGACCAACATTTCCTTCGTTTCGATGCATATTCCTTCATTTTGATGTTCATTCGCTTGTTATGATCAATATTTCCTTCGTTTCGATGCATATTTCTTCATTTTGATGGTCATTAGCTTGTTATGATCAATATTTTCTTCGTTTCGATGCTTATTTTCCTCATTTGATGCTCATTCTCTCATCACGATCAACATTTCCTTTATTTTGATGCTCATTCGCTTGATATGATCAACATTTCCTTCGTTTCGATGCATATTTCCTTCACTTTGATGCTAATTTTCCTGTTATGATCAACATTATCTTCGTTTCGATGCATATTTCCTTTATTTTGATGCTCATTCGCTTGTTATGATCAACATTACCTTCGTTTTGATGCATATTCCTTCATTTTGATGCTCATTCACTTGTTATGATCAACATTTCCTTCGTTTTGATGCATATTCCTTCATTATGATGCTCATTCGCTTGTTATGATCAACATTTCCTTCGTTTCAATGCATGTTTCCTTTATTTTGATGCTTGTTCGCTTGTTATGATCAACATTTCCTTCGTTTTGATGAATATTCCTTCATTTTTGTGCTCATTCGCTTGTTATAATCAACATTTACTTCGTTTCGATGTATATTTCCTTCATTTTGATGCCCATTCTCTAGTTAAGTTCAACATTTCCTTTAATTTGATTCTCATTCGCTTGTTATGATCAACATTTCCTTCGTTTTGATGCATATTTACTTTATTTTAGTGCTCATTCGCTTGTTATGGTTAACTTTTCCTTCGTTTGGATGCATGTTTCCTTCATTTTGATGCTCATTCGCTTGTTATGATCCACATTACCTTCGTTTCGTTGCATATTCCTTCATTTTGATGCTCATTTGCTTGTTATTATCAACATTTCATTCGTTTCGATGCATATTCCTTCATTTTAATGCTCATTCGCTTGTTACGATAAACGTTTCCTTTGTTTTGATGCATATTTTCTTCATTTTGAAGCTCATTCTCTCATTACGATGAACATTTCCTTCGTTTTGATGCATATTCCTTCATTTTGATGCTCATTCGCTTGTTATAATCAACATTTCCTTTGTTCCTATGCATATTTCCTTAATTTTGATGCTTATTCACTTGTTATGATCAACATTTCCTTCGTTTGGATGCATGTTTTCTTTATTTTGATGCTTATTCGCTTGTTATGATCAATATTTTCTTCGTTTCGATGCATATTCCTTCATTATTATGCTCATTCGCTTGTTATGATCAAGATTTCCTTAGTTTTGATACATATTTCTTTAATTTTGATGCTTATTCTACCATTACGATCAATATTTCCTTCATTTTGATGCTCATTAGCATGTTATGATCATCATTTTCTTCGTTTTGATGCATATTTCCTTCATTTTAATGCTCATTCGCTTGTTATGATCAACTTTCCTTCGTTTCGATGCATATTTCTTTCATTTTGATGCTCATTCGGTTGTTATGATCAACATTACCTTCGTTTCGATGCATATTCCTTCATTTTGATGCTCATTCACTTGTTATGATCAACATTTCATTCGTTTTGATGCATATTCCTTCATTATGATGCTCATTCGCTTGTTATGATCAACATTTCCTTCGTTTCAATGCATATTTCCTTCATTTTTATGCTCAATCACTTGTTTTGACCAACATTTCCTTCGTTTCGATGCATATTCCTTCATTTTAATGTTCATTCGCTTGTTATGATCAATATTTCCTTCATTTCGATGCATATTTCTTCATTTTGATGGTCATTCGCTTGTTATGATCAACATTTACTTCGTTTCGATGCTTATTTTCTTCATTTTGTTGCTCATTCTCTCATCACGATCAACATTACCTTCATTTTGATGCTCATTCGCTTGTTATGATCAACATTTCCTTCGTTTCGATGCATATTTACTTCACTTTGATGCTCATTTTCCTGTTATGATCAACATTATCTTCGTTTCGATGCATATTTCCTTTATTTTGATGCTCATTCGCTTGTTATGATCAACATTACCTTCTTTCGATGCATATTCTTTCGTTTTGATGCTCATTCACTTGTTATAATCAACATTTCCTTCGTTTTGATGCATATTCCTTCATTATGATGCTCATTCGCTTGTTATGATCAACATTTCCTTCGTTTCAATGCATATTTCATTCATTTTGATGCTCTTTCACTTGTTATGATCAACATTTCCTTCGTTTTGATCAATATTCCTTCATTTTTGTGCTCATTCGCTTGTTATAATCAACATTTCCTTTGTTTCGATGTATATTTCCTTCATTTTGATGCCCATTCTCTAATTAAGTTCAACATTTCCTTTAATTTGATTCTCATTCGCATGTTATGATCAACATTTCCTTCGTTTTGATGCATATTTACTTTATTTTAATGCTCATTCGCTTGTTATGATCAACTTTTCCTTCGTTTGGATGCATGTTTCCTTCATTTTGATGCTCATTCGCTTGTTATGATCCACATTACCTTCGTTTCGTTGCATATTCCTTCATTTTGATGCTCATTTGCTTATTATGATCAACATTTCCTTCGTTTCGATGCATATTCCTTCATTTTAATGCTCATTCGCTTGTTACGATAAACATTTCCTTTGTTTTGATGCATATTTTCTTCATTTTGAAGCCCATTCTCTCATTATGATGAACATTTCCTTCGTTTTGATGCATATTCCTTCATTTTGATGCTCATTCGCTTGTTATAATCAACATTTCCTTTGTTCCTATGCATATTTCCTTAATTTTGATGCTTATTCTCTTGTTATGATCAACATTTCCTTCGTTTGGATGCATGTTTTCGTCATTTTGATGCTTATTCGCTTGTTATGATCAAAAATTTCTTCGTTTCGATGCATATTCCTTCATTATTATGCTCATTCGCTTGTTATGATCAAGATTTCCTTAGTTTTGATACATATTTCTTTCATTTTGATGCTTATTCAATCATTACGATCAATATTTCCTTCATTTTGATGCGCATTAGCTTGTTATGATCATCATTTTCTTCGTTTTGATGCATATTTTCTTCAGTTTGATGCTCATTCGCTTCTTATGATCAACATTTCCTACGTTTCCATGCATATTTCCTTCATTTTGATGCTCATTCGGTTGTTATGATCAACATTACCTTCGTTTCGATGCATATTCCTTCATTTTGATGCTCATTCACTTGTTATGATCAACATTTCCTTCGTTTCGATGCATATTCCTTCATTATGATGCTCATTCGCTTGTTATGATCAACATTTCCTTCGTTTCAATGCATATTTCTTTCATTTTGATGCTCATTCGCTTGTTATGATCAAGATTTCCTTCGTTTTGACGAATATTCCTTCATTTTTGTGCTTATTCGCTTGTTATAATCAACATTTACTTCGTTTCGAAGTATATTTCCTTCATTTTGATGCCCGTTCTCTTATTACCTTCAACATTTCCTTTAATTTGGTTCTCATTTGCTTGTTATGATCAACATTTCCTTCGTTTTGATGAATATTCCTTCATTTTTGTGCTCATTCGCTTGTTATAATCTACATTTTCTTTGTTTCGATGTATATTTCCTTCATTTTGATGCCCATTCTCTAATTACATTCAACATTTCCTTTAATTTGATTCTCATTCGCTTGTTATGATCAACATTTCCTTCGTTTTGATGCCTATTTACTTCATTTTAATGCTCATTCGCTTGTTATGATCAACTTTTCCTACGTTTGGATGCATGTTTCCATCATTTTGATGCTCATTCGCTTGTCATGATCCACATTACCTTCGTTTCTTTGCATATTCCTTCATTTTGATGCTCATTTGCATGTTATTATCAACATTTCCTTCGTTTCGATGCATATTCCTTCATTTTAATGCTAATTCGCTTGTTACGATAAACATTTCCTTTGTTTCATGCATATTTTCTTCATTTTGAAGCTCATTCTCTCATTACGATGAACATTTCCTTCGTTTTGATGCATATTCCTTCATTTTGATGCTCATTCGCTTGTTATAATCAACATTTCCATTATTCATATGCATATTTCCTTAATTTTGATGCTTATTCACTTGTTATGATCAACATTTCCTTCGTTTGGATGCATGTTTTCTTTATTTTGATGCTTATTCGATTGTTATGATCAACATTTTCTTCGTTTCGATGCATATTCCTTCATTATTATGCTCATTCGCTTGTTATGATCAATATTTCCTTAGTTTTGATACATATTTCTTTCATTTTGATGCTTATTCGGTTGTTATGATCAACATTACCTTCGTTTAGATGCATATTCCTTCATTTTGATGCTCATTCACTTGTTATGATCAACATTTCCTTCGTTTTGATGCATATTCCTTCATTATGATGCTCATTCGCTTGTTATGATCAACATTTCCTTCGTTTCAATGCATATTTTCTTCATTTTGATGCTCAATCGCTTGTTATGACCAACATTTCCTTCGTTTCGATGCATATTCCTTCATTTTGATGTTCATTCGCTTGTTATGATCAATATTTCCTTCGTTTCGATGCATATTTCTTCATTTTGATGGTCATTAGCTTGTTATGATCAATATTTTCTTCGTTTCGATGCTTATTTTCCTCATTTGATGCTCATTCTCTCATCACGATCAACATTTCCTTTATTTTGATGCTCATTCGCTTGATATGATCAACATTTCCTTCGTTTCGATGCATATTTCCTTCACTTTGATGCTAATTTTCCTGTTATGATCAACATTATCTTCGTTTCGATGCATATTTCCTTTATTTTGATGCTCATTCGCTTGTTATGATCAACATTACCTTCGTTTTGATGCATATTCCTTCATTTTGATGCTCATTCACTTGTTATGATCAACATTTCCTTCGTTTTGATGCATATTCCTTCATTATGATGCTCATTCGCTTGTTATGATCAACATTTCCTTCGTTTCAATGCATGTTTCCTTCATTTTGATGCTTGTTCGCTTGTTATGATCAACATTTCCTTCGTTTTGATGAATATTCCTTCATTTTTGTGCTCATTCGCTTGTTATAATCAACATTTACTTCGTTTCGATGTATATTTCCTTCATTTTGATGCCCATTCTCTAGTTAAGTTCAACATTTCCTTTAATTTGATTCTCATTCGCTTGTTATGATCAACATTTCCTTCGTTTTGATGCATATTTACTTTATTTTAGTGCTCATTCGCTTGTTATGATCAACTTTTCCTTCGTTTGGATGCATGTTTCATTCATTTTGATGCTCATTCGCTTGTTATGATCCACATTACCTTCGTTTCGTTGCATATTCCTTCATTTTGATGCTCATTTGCTTGTTATTATCAACATTTCATTCGTTTCGATGCATATTCCTTCGTTTTAATGCTCATTCGCTTGTTATGATAAACATTTCCTTTGTTTCGATGCATATTTTCTTCATTTTGAAGCTCATTCTCTCATTACGATGAACATTTCCTTCGTTTTGATGCATATTCCTTCATTTTGATGCTCATTCGCTTGTTATAATCAACATTTCCTTTGTTCCTATGCATATTTCCTTAATTTTGATGCTTATTCACTTGTTATGATCAACATTTCCTTCGTTTGGATGCATGTTTTCTTTATTTTGATGCTTATTCGCTTGTTATGATCAATATTTTCTTCGTTTCGATGCATATTCCTTCATTATTATGCTCATTCGCTTGTTATGATCAAGATTTCCTTAGTTTTGATACATATTTCTTTAATTTTGATGCTTATTCTACCATTACGATCAATATTTCCTTCATTTTGATGCTCATTAGCATGTTATGATCATCATTTTCTTCGTTTTGATGCATATTTCCTTCATTTTAATGCTCATTCGCTTGTTATGATCAACTTTCCTTCGTTTCGATGCATATTTCTTTCATTTTGATGCTCATTCGGTTGTTATGATCAACATTACCTTCGTTTCGATGCATATTCCTTCATTTTGATGCTCATTCACTTGTTATGATCAACATTTCATTCGTTTTGATGCATATTCCTTCATTATGATGCTCATTCGCTTGTTATGATCAACATTTCCTTCGTTTCAATGCATATTTCCTTCATTTTTATGCTCAATCACTTGTTTTGACCAACATTTCCTTCGTTTCGATGCATATTCCTTCATTTTAATGTTCATTCGCTTGTTATGATCAATATTTCCTTCATTTCGATGCATATTTCTTCATTTTGATGGTCATTCGCTTGTTATGATCAACATTTACTTCGTTTCGATGCTTATTTTCTTCATTTTGTTGCTCATTCTCTCATCACGATCAACATTACCTTCATTTTGATGCTCATTCGCTTGTTATGATCAACATTTCCTTCGTTTCGATGCATATTTACTTCACTTTGATGCTCATTTTCCTGTTATGATCAACATTATCTTCGTTTCGATGCATATTTCCTTTATTTTGATGCTCATTCGCTTGTTATGATCAACATTACCTTCTTTCGATGCATATTCTTTCGTTTTGATGCTCATTCACTTGTTATAATCAACATTTCCTTCGTTTTGATGCATATTCCTTCATTATGATGCTCATTCGCTTGTTATGATCAACATTTCCTTCGTTTCAATGCATATTTCATTCATTTTGATGCTCTTTCACTTGTTATGATCAACATTTCCTTCGTTTTGATCAATATTCCTTCATTTTTGTGCTCATTCGCTTGTTATAATCAACATTTCCTTCGTTTCGATGTATATTTCCTTCATTTTGATGCCCATTCTCTAATTAAGTTCAACATTTCCTTTAATTTGATTCTCATTCGCATGTTATGATCAACATTTCCTTCGTTTTGATGCATATTTACTTTATTTTAATGCTCATTCGCTTGTTATGATCAACTTTTCCTTCGTTTGGATGCATGTTTCCTTCATTTTGATGCTCATTCGCTTGTTATGATCCACATTACCTTCGTTTCGTTGCATATTCCTTCATTTTGATGCTCATTTGCTTATTATGATCAACATTTCCTTCGTTTCGATGCATATTCCTTCATTTTAATGCTCATTCGCTTGTTACGATAAACATTTCCTTTGTTTAGATGCATATTCCTTCATTTTGATGCTCATTCACTTGTTATGATCAACATTTCCTTCGTTTTGATGCATATTCCTTCATTATGATGCTCATTCGCTTGTTATGATCAACATTTCCTTCGTTTCAATGCATATTTTCTTCATTTTGATGCTCAATCGCTTGTTATGACCAACATTTCCTTCGTTTCGATGCATATTCCTTCATTTTGATGTTCATTCGCTTGTTATGATCAATATTTCCTTCGTTTCGATGCATATTTCTTCATTTTGATGGTCATTAGCTTGTTATGATCAATATTTTCTTCGTTTCGATGCTTATTTTCCTCATTTGATGCTCATTCTCTCATCACGATCAACATTTCCTTTATTTTGATGCTCATTCGCTTGATATGATCAACATTTCCTTCGTTTCGATGCATATTTCCTTCACTTTGATGCTAATTTTCCTGTTATGATCAACATTATCTTCGTTTCGATGCATATTTCCTTTATTTTGATGCTCATTCGCTTGTTATGATCAACATTACCTTCGTTTTGATGCATATTCCTTCATTTTGATGCTCATTCACTTGTTATGATCAACATTTCCTTCGTTTTGATGCATATTCCTTCATTATGATGCTCATTCGCTTGTTATGATCAACATTTCCTTCGTTTCAATGCATGTTTCCTTTATTTTGATGCTTGTTCGCTTGTTATGATCAACATTTCCTTCGTTTTGATGAATATTCCTTCATTTTTGTGCTCATTCGCTTGTTATAATCAACATTTACTTCGTTTCGATGTATATTTCCTTCATTTTGATGCCCATTCTCTAGTTAAGTTCAACATTTCCTTTAATTTGATTCTCATTCGCTTGTTATGATCAACATTTCCTTCGTTTTGATGCATATTTACTTTATTTTAGTGCTCATTCGCTTGTTATTATCAACTTTTCCTTCGTTTGGATGCATGTTTCCTTCATTTTGATGCTCATTCGCTTGTTATGATCCACATAACCTTCGTTTCGTTGCATATTCCTTCATTTTGATGCTCATTTGCATGTTATTATCAACATTTCCTTCGTTTCGATGCATATTCCTTCATTTTAATGCTAATTCGCTTGTTACGATAAACATTTCCTTTGTTTCATGCATATTTTCTTCATTTTGAAGCTCATTCTCTCATTACGATGAACATTTCCTTCGTTTTGATGCATATTCCTTCATTTTGATGCTCATTCGCTTGTTATAATCAACATTTCCTTTGTTCATATGCATATTTCCTTAATTTTGATGCTTATTCACTTGTTATGATCAACATTTCCTTCGTTTGGATGCATGTTTTCTTTATTTTGATGCTTATTCGATTGTTATGATCAACATTTTCTTCGTTTCGATGCATATTCCTTCATTATTATGCTCATTCGCTTGTTATGATCAATATTTCCTTAGTTTTGATACATATTTCTTTCATTTTGATGCTTATTCTATCATTACGATCAATATTTCCTTCATTTTGATGCTCATTAGCATGTTATGATCATCATTTTCTTCGTTTTGATGCATATTTCCTTCATTTTTATGCTCATTCGCTTGTTATGATCAACTTTCCTTCGTTTCGATGCATATTTCTTTCATTTTGATGCTCATTCGGTTGTTATGATCAACATTACCTTTGTTTCGATGCATATTCCTTCATTTTGAAGCTCATTCACTTGTTATGATCAACATTTCATTCGTTTTGATGCATATTCCTTCATTATGATGCTCATTCGCTTGTTATAATCAACATTTCCTTTGTTCCTATGCATATTTCCTTAATTTTGATGCTTATTCTCTTGTTATGATCAACATTTCCTTCGTTTGGATGCATGTTTTCGTCATTTTGATGCTTATTCGCTTGTTATGATCAAAAATTTCTTCGTTTCGATGCATATTCCTTCATTATTATGCTCATTCGCTTGTTATGATCAAGATTTCCTTAGTTTTGATACATATTTTCCTCATTTGATGCTCATTCTCTCATCACGATCAACATTTCCTTTATTTTGATGCTCATTCGCTTGATATGATCAACATTTCCTTCGTTTCGATGCATATTTCCTTCACTTTGATGCTAATTTTCCTGTTATGATCAACATTATCTTCGTTTCGATGCATATTTCCTTTATTTTGATGCTCATTCGCTTGTTATGATCAACATTACCTTCGTTTTGATGCATATTCCTTCATTTTGATGCTCATTCACTTGTTATGATCAACATTTCCTTCGTTTTGATGCATATTCCTTCATTATGATGCTCATTCGCTTGTTATGATCAACATTTCCTTCATTTCAATGCATATTTCCTTTATTTTGATGCTCGTTCACTTGTTATGATCAACATTTCCTTCGTTTTGATGAATATTCCTTCATTTTTGTGTTCATTCGCTTGTTATAATCAACATTTCCTTCGTTTCGATGTATATTTCCTTCATTTTGATGCCCATTCTCTAATTACGTTCAACATTTCCTTTAATTTGATTCTCATTCGCTTGTTATGATCAACATTTCCTTCGTTTTGATGCATATTTACTTCATTTTAATGCTCATTCGCATGTTATGATCAACTTTTCCTTCGTTTGGATGCATGTTTCCTTCATTTTGATGCTCATTCGCTTGTTATGATCCACATTACCTTCGTTTCGTTGCATATTCCTTCATTTTGATGCTCATTCGCTTGTTATGATCAATATTTTCTTCGTTTCGATGCATATTCCTTCATTATTATGCTCATTCGCTTGTTATGATCAAGATTTCCTTAGTTTTGATACATATTTCTTTCATTTTGATGCTTATTCTACCATTACGATCAATATTTCCTTCATTTTCATGCGCATTAGCTTGTTATGATCAGCATTTTCTTCGTTTTGATGCATATTTCCTTCATTTTTATGCTCATTCGCTTGTTATGATCAATTTTCCTTCGTTTCGATGCATATTTCTTTCATTTTGATTCTCATTCGGTTGTTATGATCAACATTACCTTCGTTTAGATGCATATTCCTTCATTTTGATGCTCATTCACTTGTTATGATCAACATTTCCTTCGTTTTGATGCATATTCCTTCATTATGATGCTCATTCGCTTGTTATGATCAACATTTCCTTCGTTTCAATGCATATTTTCTTCATTTTGATGCTCAATCGCTTGTTATGACCAACATTTCCTTCGTTTCGATGCATATTCCTTCATTTTGATGTTCATTCGCTTGTTATGATCAATATTTCCTTCGTTTCGATGCATATTTCTTCATTTTGATGGTCATTAGCTTGTTATGATCAATATTTTCTTCGTTTCGATGCTTATTTTCCTCATTTGATGCTCATTCTCTCATCACGATCAACATTTCCTTTATTTTGATGCTCATTCGCTTGATATGATCAACATTTCCTTCGTTTCGATGCATATTTCCTTCACTTTGATGCTAATTTTCCTGTTATGATCAACATTATCTTCGTTTCGATGCATATTTCCTTTATTTTGATGCTCATTCGCTTGTTATGATCAACATTACCTTCGTTTTGATGCATATTCCTTCATTTTGATGCTCATTCACTTGTTATGATCAACATTTCCTTCGTTTTGATGCATATTCCTTCATTATGATGCTCATTCGCTTGTTATGATCAACATTTCCTTCGTTTCAATGCATGTTTCCTTTATTTTGATGCTTGTTCGCTTGTTATGATCAACATTTCCTTCGTTTTGATGAATATTCCTTCATTTTTGTGCTCATTCGCTTGTTATAATCAACATTTACTTCGTTTCGATGTATATTTCCTTCATTTTGATGCCCATTCTCTAGTTAAGTTCAACATTTCCTTTAATTTGATTCTCATTCGCTTGTTATGATCAACATTTCCTTCGTTTTGATGCATATTTACTTTATTTTAGTGCTCATTCGCTTGTTATGGTTAACTTTTCCTTCGTTTGGATGCATGTTTCCTTCATTTTGATGCTCATTCGCTTGTTATGATCCACATTACCTTCGTTTCGTTGCATATTCCTTCATTTTGATGCTCATTCGCTTGTTATGATCAATATTTTCTTCGTTTCGATGCATATTCCTTCATTATTATGCTCATTCGCTTGTTATGATCAAGATTTCCTTAGTTTTGATACATATTTCTTTCATTTTGATGCTTATTCTACCATTACGATCAATATTTCCTTCATTTTCATGCGCATTAGCTTGTTATGATCAGCATTTTCTTCGTTTTGATGCATATTTCCTTCATTTTTATGCTCATTCGCTTGTTATGATCAATTTTCCTTCGTTTCGATGCATATTTCTTTCATTTTGATTCTCATTCGGTTGTTATGATCAACATTACCTTCGTTTAGATGCATATTCCTTCATTTTGATGCTCATTCACTTGTTATGATCAACATTTCCTTCGTTTTGATGCATATTCCTTCATTATGATGCTCATTCGCTTGTTATGATCAACATTTCCTTCGTTTCAATGCATATTTTCTTCATTTTGATGCTCAATCGCTTGTTATGACCAACATTTCCTTCGTTTCGATGCATATTCCTTCATTTTGATGTTCATTCGCTTGTTATGATCAATATTTCCTTCGTTTCGATGCATATTTCTTCATTTTGATGGTCATTAGCTTGTTATGATCAATATTTTCTTCGTTTCGATGCTTATTTTCCTCATTTGATGCTCATTCTCTCATCACGACAAACATTTCCTTTATTTTGATGCTCATTCGCTTGATATGATCAACATTTCCTTCGTTTCGATGCATATTTCCTTCACTTTGATGCTAATTTTCCTGTTATGATCAACATTATCTTCGTTTCGATGCATATTTCCTTTATTTTGATGCTCATTCGCTTGTTATGATCAACATTACCTTCGTTTTGATGCATATTCCTTCATTTTGATGCTCATTCACTTGTTATGATCAACATTTCCTTCGTTTTGATGCATATTCCTTCATTATGATGCTCATTCGCTTGTTATGATCAACATTTCCTTCGTTTCAATGCATGTTTCCTTTATTTTGATGCTTGTTCGCTTGTTATGATCAACATTTCCTTCGTTTTGATGAATATTCCTTCATTTTTGTGCTCATTCGCTTGTTATAATCAACATTTACTTCATTTCGATGTATATTTCCTTCATTTTGATGCCCATTCTCTAGTTAAGTTCAACATTTCCTTTAATTTGATTCTCATTCGCTTGTTATGATCAACATTTCCTTCGTTTTGATGCATATTTACTTTATTTTAGTGCTCATTCGCTTGTTATGGTTAACTTTTCCTTCGTTTGGATGCATGTTTCCTTCATTTTGATGCTCATTCGCTTGTTATGATCCACATTACCTTCGTTTCGTTGCATATTCCTTCATTTTGATGCTCATTTGCTTGTTATTATCAACATTTCATTCGTTTCGATGCATATTCCTTCATTTTAATGCTCATTCGCTTGTTACGATAAACATTTCCTTTGTTTTGATGCATATTTTCTTCATTTTGAAGCTCATTCTCTCATTACGATGAACATTTCCTTCGTTTTGATGCATATTCCTTCATTTTGATGCTCATTCGCTTGTTATAATCAACATTTCCTTTGTTCCTATGCATATTTCCTTAATTTTGATGCTTATTCACTTGTTATGATCAACATTTCCTTCGTTTGGATGCATGTTTTCTTTATTTTGATGCTTATTCGCTTGTTATGATCAATATTTTCTTCGTTTCGATGCATATTCCTTCATTATTATGCTCATTCGCTTGTTATGATCAAGATTTCCTTAGTTTTGATACATATTTCTTTAATTTTGATGCTTATTCTACCATTACGATCAATATTTCCTTCATTTTGATGCTCATTAGCATGTTATGATCATCATTTTCTTCGTTTTGATGCATATTTCCTTCATTTTAATGCTCATTCGCTTGTTATGATCAACTTTCCTTCGTTTCGATGCATATTTCTTTCATTTTGATGCTCATTCGGTTGTTATGATCAACATTACCTTCGTTTCGATGCATATTCCTTCATTTTGATGCTCATTCACTTGTTATGATCAACATTTCATTCGTTTTGATGCATATTCCTTCATTATGATGCTCATTCGCTTGTTATGATCAACATTTCCTTCGTTTCAATGCATATTTCCTTCATTTTTATGCTCAATCACTTGTTTTGACCAACATTTCCTTCGTTTCGATGCATATTCCTTCATTTTAATGTTCATTCGCTTGTTATGATCAATATTTCCTTCATTTCGATGCATATTTCTTCATTTTGATGGTCATTCGCTTGTTATGATCAACATTTACTTCGTTTCGATGCTTATTTTCTTCATTTTGTTGCTCATTCTCTCATCACGATCAACATTACCTTCATTTTGATGCTCATTCGCTTGTTATGATCAACATTTCCTTCGTTTCGATGCATATTTACTTCACTTTGATGCTCATTTTCCTGTTATGATCAACATTATCTTCGTTTCGATGCATATTTCCTTTATTTTGATGCTCATTCGCTTGTTATGATCAACATTACCTTCTTTCGATGCATATTCTTTCGTTTTGATGCTCATTCACTTGTTATAATCAACATTTCCTTCGTTTTGATGCATATTCCTTCATTATGATGCTCATTCGCTTGTTATGATCAACATTTCCTTCGTTTCAATGCATATTTCATTCATTTTGATGCTCTTTCACTTGTTATGATCAACATTTCCTTCGTTTTGATCAATATTCCTTCATTTTTGTGCTCATTCGCTTGTTATAATCAACATTTCCTTTGTTTCGATGTATATTTCCTTCATTTTGATGCCCATTCTCTAATTAAGTTCAACATTTCCTTTAATTTGATTCTCATTCGCATGTTATGATCAACATTTCCTTCGTTTTGATGCATATTTACTTTATTTTAATGCTCATTCGCTTGTTATGATCAACTTTTCCTTCGTTTGGATGCATGTTTCCTTCATTTTGATGCTCATTCGCTTGTTATGATCCACATTACCTTCGTTTCGTTGCATATTCCTTCATTTTGATGCTCATTTGCTTATTATGATCAACATTTCCTTCGTTTCGATGCATATTCCTTCATTTTAATGCTCATTCGCTTGTTACGATAAACATTTCCTTTGTTTTGATGCATATTTTCTTCATTTTGAAGCCCATTCTCTCATTATGATGAACATTTCCTTCGTTTTGATGCATATTCCTTCATTTTGATGCTCATTCGCTTGTTATAATCAACATTTCCTTTGTTCCTATGCATATTTCCTTAATTTTGATGCTTATTCTCTTGTTATGATCAACATTTCCTTCGTTTGGATGCATGTTTTCGTCATTTTGATGCTTATTCGCTTGTTATGATCAAAAATTTCTTCGTTTCGATGCATATTCCTTCATTATTATGCTCATTCGCTTGTTATGATCAAGATTTCCTTAGTTTTGATACATATTTCTTTCATTTTGATGCTTATTCAATCATTACGATCAATATTTCCTTCATTTTGATGCGCATTAGCTTGTTATGATCATCATTTTCTTCGTTTTGATGCATATTTTCTTCAGTTTGATGCTCATTCGCTTCTTATGATCAACATTTCCTACGTTTCCATGCATATTTCCTTCATTTTGATGCTCATTCGGTTGTTATGATCAACATTACCTTCGTTTCGATGCATATTCCTTCATTTTGATGCTCATTCACTTGTTATGATCAACATTTCCTTCGTTTCGATGCATATTCCTTCATTATGATGCTCATTCGCTTGTTATGATCAACATTTCCTTCGTTTCAATGCATATTTCTTTCATTTTGATGCTCATTCGCTTGTTATGATCAAGATTTCCTTCGTTTTGACGAATATTCCTTCATTTTTGTGCTTATTCGCTTGTTATAATCAACATTTACTTCGTTTCGAAGTATATTTCCTTCATTTTGATGCCCGTTCTCTTATTACCTTCAACATTTCCTTTAATTTGGTTCTCATTTGCTTGTTATGATCAACATTTCCTTCGTTTTGATGAATATTCCTTCATTTTTGTGCTCATTCGCTTGTTATAATCTACATTTTCTTTGTTTCGATGTATATTTCCTTCATTTTGATGCCCATTCTCTAATTACATTCAACATTTCCTTTAATTTGATTCTCATTCGCTTGTTATGATCAACATTTCCTTCGTTTTGATGCCTATTTACTTCATTTTAATGCTCATTCGCTTGTTATGATCAACTTTTCCTACGTTTGGATGCATGTTTCCATCATTTTGATGCTCATTCGCTTGTCATGATCCACATTACCTTCGTTTCTTTGCATATTCCTTCATTTTGATGCTCATTTGCATGTTATTATCAACATTTCCTTCGTTTCGATGCATATTCCTTCATTTTAATGCTAATTCGCTTGTTACGATAAACATTTCCTTTGTTTCATGCATATTTTCTTCATTTTGAAGCTCATTCTCTCATTACGATGAACATTTCCTTCGTTTTGATGCATATTCCTTCATTTTGATGCTCATTCGCTTGTTATAATCAACATTTCCTTTGTTCATATGCATATTTCCTTAATTTTGATGCTTATTCACTTGTTATGATCAACATTTCCTTCGTTTGGATGCATGTTTTCTTTATTTTGATGCTTATTCGATTGTTATGATCAACATTTTCTTCGTTTCGATGCATATTCCTTCATTATTATGCTCATTCGCTTGTTATGATCAATATTTCCTTAGTTTTGATACATATTTCTTTCATTTTGATGCTTATTCGGTTGTTATGATCAACATTACCTTCGTTTAGATGCATATTCCTTCATTTTGATGCTCATTCACTTGTTATGATCAACATTTCCTTCGTTTTGATGCATATTCCTTCATTATGATGCTCATTCGCTTGTTATGATCAACATTTCCTTCGTTTCAATGCATATTTTCTTCATTTTGATGCTCAATCGCTTGTTATGACCAACATTTCCTTCGTTTCGATGCATATTCCTTCATTTTGATGTTCATTCGCTTGTTATGATCAATATTTCCTTCGTTTCGATGCATATTTCTTCATTTTGATGGTCATTAGCTTGTTATGATCAATATTTTCTTCGTTTCGATGCTTATTTTCCTCATTTGATGCTCATTCTCTCATCACGATCAACATTTCCTTTATTTTGATGCTCATTCGCTTGATATGATCAACATTTCCTTCGTTTCGATGCATATTTCCTTCACTTTGATGCTAATTTTCCTGTTATGATCAACATTATCTTCGTTTCGATGCATATTTCCTTTATTTTGATGCTCATTCGCTTGTTATGATCAACATTACCTTCGTTTTGATGCATATTCCTTCATTTTGATGCTCATTCACTTGTTATGATCAACATTTCCTTCGTTTTGATGCATATTCCTTCATTATGATGCTCATTCGCTTGTTATGATCAACATTTCCTTCGTTTCAATGCATGTTTCCTTTATTTTGATGCTTGTTCGCTTGTTATGATCAACATTTCCTTCGTTTTGATGAATATTCCTTCATTTTTGTGCTCATTCGCTTGTTATAATCAACATTTACTTCGTTTCGATGTATATTTCCTTCATTTTGATGCCCATTCTCTAGTTAAGTTCAACATTTCCTTTAATTTGATTCTCATTCGCTTGTTATGATCAACATTTCCTTCGTTTTGATGCATATTTACTTTATTTTAGTGCTCATTCGCTTGTTATGGTTAACTTTTCCTTCGTTTGGATGCATGTTTCCTTCATTTTGATGCTCATTCGCTTGTTATGATCCACATTACCTTCGTTTCGTTGCATATTCCTTCATTTTGATGCTCATTTGCTTGTTATTATCAACATTTCATTCGTTTCGATGCATATTCCTTCATTTTAATGCTCATTCGCTTGTTACGATAAACATTTCCTTTGTTTTGATGCATATTTTCTTCATTTTGAAGCTCATTCTCTCATTACGATGAACATTTCCTTCGTTTTGATGCATATTCCTTCATTTTGATGCTCATTCGCTTGTTATAATCAACATTTCCTTTGTTCCTATGCATATTTCCTTAATTTTGATGCTTATTCACTTGTTATGATCAACATTTCCTTCGTTTGGATGCATGTTTTCTTTATTTTGATGCTTATTCGCTTGTTATGATCAATATTTTCTTCGTTTCGATGCATATTCCTTCATTATTATGCTCATTCGCTTGTTATGATCAAGATTTCCTTAGTTTTGATACATATTTCTTTAATTTTGATGCTTATTCTACCATTACGATCAATATTTCCTTCATTTTGATGCTCATTAGCATGTTATGATCATCATTTACTTCGTTTTGATGCATATTTCCTTCATTTTAATGCTCATTCGCTTGTTATGATCAACTTTCCTTCGTTTCGATGCATATTTCTTTCATTTTGATGCTCATTCGGTTGTTATGATCAACATTACCTTCGTTTCGATGCATATTCCTTCATTTTGATGCTCATTCACTTGTTATGATCAACATTTCATTCGTTTTGATGCATATTCCTTCATTATGATGCTCATTCGCTTGTTATGATCAACATTTCCTTCGTTTCAATGCATATTTCCTTCATTTTTATGCTCAATCACTTGTTTTGACCAACATTTCCTTCGTTTCGATGCATATTCCTTCATTTTAATGTTCATTCGCTTGTTATGATCAATATTTCCTTCATTTCGATGCATATTTCTTCATTTTGATGGTCATTCGCTTGTTATGATCAACATTTACTTCGTTTCGATGCTTATTTTCTTCATTTTGTTGCTCATTCTCTCATCACGATCAACATTACCTTCATTTTGATGCTCATTCGCTTGTTATGATCAACATTTCCTTCGTTTCGATGCATATTTACTTCACTTTGATGCTCATTTTCCTGTTATGATCAACATTATCTTCGTTTCGATGCATATTTCCTTTATTTTGATGCTCATTCGCTTGTTATGATCAACATTACCTTCTTTCGATGCATATTCTTTCGTTTTGATGCTCATTCACTTGTTATAATCAACATTTCCTTCGTTTTGATGCATATTCCTTCATTATGATGCTCATTCGCTTGTTATGATCAACATTTCCTTCGTTTCAATGCATATTTCATTCATTTTGATGCTCTTTCACTTGTTATGATCAACATTTCCTTCGTTTTGATCAATATTCCTTCATTTTTGTGCTCATTCGCTTGTTATAATCAACATTTCCTTTGTTTCGATGTATATTTCCTTCATTTTGATGCCCATTCTCTAATTAAGTTCAACATTTCCTTTAATTTGATTCTCATTCGCATGTTATGATCAACATTTCCTTCGTTTTGATGCATATTTACTTTATTTTAATGCTCATTCGCTTGTTATGATCAACTTTTCCTTCGTTTGGATGCATGTTTCCTTCATTTTGATGCTCATTCGCTTGTTATGATCCACATTACCTTCGTTTCGTTGCATATTCCTTCATTTTGATGCTCATTTGCTTATTATGATCAACATTTCCTTCGTTTCGATGCATATTCCTTCATTTTAATGCTCATTCGCTTGTTACGATAAACATTTCCTTTGTTTTGATGCATATTTTCTTCATTTTGAAGCCCATTCTCTCATTATGATGAACATTTCCTTCGTTTTGATGCATATTCCTTCATTTTGATGCTCATTCGCTTGTTATAATCAACATTTCCTTTGTTCATATGCATATTTCCTTAATTTTGATGCTTATTCACTTGTTATGATCAACATTTCCTTCGTTTGGATGCATGTTTTCTTCATTTTGATGCTCATTCGCTTGTTATGATCAATATTTTCTTCGTTTCGATGCATATTCCTTCATTATTATGCTCATTCGCTTGTTATGATCAAGATTTCCTTAGTTTTGATACATATTTCTTTCATTTTGATGCTTATTCTACCATTACGATCAATATTTCCTTCATTTTCATGCGCATTAGCTTGTTATGATCAGCATTTTCTTCGTTTTGATGCATATTTCCTTCATTTTTATGCTCATTCGCTTGTTATGATCAATTTTCCTTCGTTTTGATGCATATTTCTTTCATTTTGATTCTCATTCGGTTGTTATGATCAACATTACCTTCGTTTAGATGCATATTCCTTCATTTTGATGCTCATTCACTTGTTATGATCAACATTTCCTTCGTTTTGATGCATATTCCTTCATTATGATGCTCATTCGCTTGTTATGATCAACATTTCCTTCGTTTCAATGCATATTTTCTTCATTTTGATGCTCAATCGCTTGTTATGACCAACATTTCCTTCGTTTCGATGCATATTCCTTCATTTTGATGTTCAATCGCTTGTTATGATCAATATTTCCTTCGTTTCGATGCATATTTCTTCATTTTGATGGTCATTAGCTTGTTATGATCAATATTTTCTTCGTTTCGATGCTTATTTTCCTCATTTGATGCTCATTCTCTCATCACGATCAACATTTCCTTTATTTTGATGCTCATTCGCTTGATATGATCAACATTTCCTTCGTTTCGATGCATATTTCCTTCACTTTGATGCTAATTTTCCTGTTATGATCAACATTATCTTCGTTTCGATGCATATTTCCTTTATTTTGATGCTCATTCGCTTGTTATGATCAACATTACCTTCGTTTTGATGCATATTCCTTCATTTTGATGCTCATTCACTTGTTATGATCAACATTTCCTTCGTTTTGATGCATATTCCTTCATTATGATGCTCATTCGCTTGTTATGATCAACATTTCCTTCGTTTCAATGCATGTTTCCTTTATTTTGATGCTTGTTCGCTTGTTATGATCAACATTTCCTTCGTTTTGATGAATATTCCTTCATTTTTGTGCTCATTCGCTTGTTATAATCAACATTTACTTCGTTTCGATGTATATTTCCTTCATTTTGATGCCCATTCTCTAGTTAAGTTCAACATTTCCTTTAATTTGATTCTCATTCGCTTGTTATGATCAACATTTCCTTCGTTTTGATGCATATTTACTTTATTTTAGTGCTCATTCGCTTGTTATGGTTAACTTTTCCTTCGTTTGGATGCATGTTTCCTTCATTTTGATGCTCATTCGCTTGTTATGATCCACATTACCTTCGTTTCGTTGCATATTCCTTCATTTTGATGCTCATTCGCTTGTTATGATCAATATTTTCTTCGTTTCGATGCATATTCCTTCATTATTATGCTCATTCGCTTGTTATGATCAAGATTTCCTTAGTTTTGATACATATTTCTTTCATTTTGATGCTTATTCTACCATTACGATCAATATTTCCTTCATTTTCATGCGCATTAGCTTGTTATGATCAGCATTTTCTTCGTTTTGATGCATATTTCCTTCATTTTTATGCTCATTCGCTTGTTATGATCAATTTTCCTTCGTTTCGATGCATATTTCTTTCATTTTGATTCTCATTCGGTTGTTATGATCAACATTACCTTCGTTTAGATGCATATTCCTTCATTTTGATGCTCATTCACTTGTTATGATCAACATTTCCTTCGTTTTGATGCATATTCCTTCATTATGATGCTCATTCGCTTGTTATGATCAACATTTCCTTCGTTTCAATGCATATTTTCTTCATTTTGATGCTCAATCGCTTGTTATGACCAACATTTCCTTCGTTTCGATGCATATTCCTTCATTTTGATGTTCATTCGCTTGTTATGATCAATATTTCCTTCGTTTCGATGCATATTTCTTCATTTTGATGGTCATTAGCTTGTTATGATCAATATTTTCTTCGTTTCGATGCTTATTTTCCTCATTTGATGCTCATTCTCTCATCACGACAAACATTTCCTTTATTTTGATGCTCATTCGCTTGATATGATCAACATTTCCTTCGTTTCGATGCATATTTCCTTCACTTTGATGCTAATTTTCCTGTTATGATCAACATTATCTTCGTTTCGATGCATATTTCCTTTATTTTGATGCTCATTCGCTTGTTATGATCAACATTACCTTCGTTTTGATGCATATTCCTTCATTTTGATGCTCATTCACTTGTTATGATCAACATTTCCTTCGTTTTGATGCATATTCCTTCATTATGATGCTCATTCGCTTGTTATGATCAACATTTCCTTCGTTTCAATGCATGTTTCCTTTATTTTGATGCTTGTTCGCTTGTTATGATCAACATTTCCTTCGTTTTGATGAATATTCCTTCATTTTTGTGCTCATTCGCTTGTTATAATCAACATTTACTTCGTTTCGATGTATATTTCCTTCATTTTGATGCCCATTCTCTAGTTAAGTTCAACATTTCCTTTAATTTGATTCTCATTCGCTTGTTATGATCAACATTTCCTTCGTTTTGATGCATATTTACTTTATTTTAGTGCTCATTCGCTTGTTATGGTTAACTTTTCCTTCGTTTGGATGCATGTTTCCTTCATTTTGATGCTCATTCGCTTGTTATGATCCACATTACCTTCGTTTCGTTGCATATTCCTTCATTTTGATGCTCATTTGCTTGTTATTATCAACATTTCATTCGTTTCGATGCATATTCCTTCATTTTAATGCTCATTCGCTTGTTACGATAAACATTTCCTTTGTTTTGATGCATATTTTCTTCATTTTGAAGCTCATTCTCTCATTACGATGAACATTTCCTTCGTTTTGATGCATATTCCTTCATTTTGATGCTCATTCGCTTGTTATAATCAACATTTCCTTTGTTCCTATGCATATTTCCTTAATTTTGATGCTTATTCACTTGTTATGATCAACATTTCCTTCGTTTGGATGCATGTTTTCTTTATTTTGATGCTTATTCGCTTGTTATGATCAATATTTTCTTCGTTTCGATGCATATTCCTTCATTATTATGCTCATTCGCTTGTTATGATCAAGATTTCCTTAGTTTTGATACATATTTCTTTAATTTTGATGCTTATTCTACCATTACGATCAATATTTCCTTCATTTTGATGCTCATTAGCATGTTATGATCATCATTTTCTTCGTTTTGATGCATATTTCCTTCATTTTAATGCTCATTCGCTTGTTATGATCAACTTTCCTTCGTTTCGATGCATATTTCTTTCATTTTGATGCTCATTCGGTTGTTATGATCAACATTACCTTCGTTTCGATGCATATTCCTTCATTTTGATGCTCATTCACTTGTTATGATCAACATTTCATTCGTTTTGATGCATATTCCTTCATTATGATGCTCATTCGCTTGTTATGATCAACATTTCCTTCGTTTCAATGCATATTTCCTTCATTTTTATGCTCAATCACTTGTTTTGACCAACATTTCCTTCGTTTCGATGCATATTCCTTCATTTTAATGTTCATTCGCTTGTTATGATCAATATTTCCTTCATTTCGATGCATATTTCTTCATTTTGATGGTCATTCGCTTGTTATGATCAACATTTACTTCGTTTCGATGCTTATTTTCTTCATTTTGTTGCTCATTCTCTCATCACGATCAACATTACCTTCATTTTGATGCTCATTCGCTTGTTATGATCAACATTTCCTTCGTTTCGATGCATATTTACTTCACTTTGATGCTCATTTTCCTGTTATGATCAACATTATCTTCGTTTCGATGCATATTTCCTTTATTTTGATGCTCATTCGCTTGTTATGATCAACATTACCTTCTTTCGATGCATATTCTTTCGTTTTGATGCTCATTCACTTGTTATAATCAACATTTCCTTCGTTTTGATGCATATTCCTTCATTATGATGCTCATTCGCTTGTTATGATCAACATTTCCTTCGTTTCAATGCATATTTCATTCATTTTGATGCTCTTTCACTTGTTATGATCAACATTTCCTTCGTTTTGATCAATATTCCTTCATTTTTGTGCTCATTCGCTTGTTATAATCAACATTTCCTTTGTTTCGATGTATATTTCCTTCATTTTGATGCCCATTCTCTAATTAAGTTCAACATTTCCTTTAATTTGATTCTCATTCGCATGTTATGATCAACATTTCCTTCGTTTTGATGCATATTTACTTTATTTTAATGCTCATTCGCTTGTTATGATCAACTTTTCCTTCGTTTGGATGCATGTTTCCTTCATTTTGATGCTCATTCGCTTGTTATGATCCACATTACCTTCGTTTCGTTGCATATTCCTTCATTTTGATGCTCATTTGCTTATTATGATCAACATTTCCTTCGTTTCGATGCATATTCCTTCATTTTAATGCTCATTCGCTTGTTACGATAAACATTTCCTTTGTTTTGATGCATATTTTCTTCATTTTGAAGCCCATTCTCTCATTATGATGAACATTTCCTTCGTTTTGATGCATATTCCTTCATTTTGATGCTCATTCGCTTGTTATAATCAACATTTCCTTTGTTCCTATGCATATTTCCTTAATTTTGATGCTTATTCTCTTGTTATGATCAACATTTCCTTCGTTTGGATGCATGTTTTCGTCATTTTGATGCTTATTCGCTTGTTATGATCAAAAATTTCTTCGTTTCGATGCATATTCCTTCATTATTATGCTCATTCGCTTGTTATGATCAAGATTTCCTTAGTTTTGATACATATTTCTTTCATTTTGATGCTTATTCAATCATTACGATCAATATTTCCTTCATTTTGATGCGCATTAGCTTGTTATGATCATCATTTTCTTCGTTTTGATGCATATTTTCTTCAGTTTGATGCTCATTCGCTTCTTATGATCAACATTTCCTACGTTTCCATGCATATTTCCTTCATTTTGATGCTCATTCGGTTGTTATGATCAACATTACCTTCGTTTCGATGCATATTCCTTCATTTTGATGCTCATTCACTTGTTATGATCAACATTTCCTTCGTTTCGATGCATATTCCTTCATTATGATGCTCATTCGCTTGTTATGATCAACATTTCCTTCGTTTCAATGCATATTTCTTTCATTTTGATGCTCATTCGCTTGTTATGATCAAGATTTCCTTCGTTTTGACGAATATTCCTTCATTTTTGTGCTTATTCGCTTGTTATAATCAACATTTACTTCGTTTCGAAGTATATTTCCTTCATTTTGATGCCCGTTCTCTTATTACCTTCAACATTTCCTTTAATTTGGTTCTCATTTGCTTGTTATGATCAACATTTCCTTCGTTTTGATGAATATTCCTTCATTTTTGTGCTCATTCGCTTGTTATAATCTACATTTTCTTTGTTTCGATGTATATTTCCTTCATTTTGATGCCCATTCTCTAATTACATTCAACATTTCCTTTAATTTGATTCTCATTCGCTTGTTATGATCAACATTTCCTTCGTTTTGATGCCTATTTACTTCATTTTAATGCTCATTCGCTTGTTATGATCAACTTTTCCTACGTTTGGATGCATGTTTCCATCATTTTGATGCTCATTCGCTTGTCATGATCCACATTACCTTCGTTTCTTTGCATATTCCTTCATTTTGATGCTCATTTGCATGTTATTATCAACATTTCCTTCGTTTCGATGCATATTCCTTCATTTTAATGCTAATTCGCTTGTTACGATAAACATTTCCTTTGTTTCATGCATATTTTCTTCATTTTGAAGCTCATTCTCTCATTACGATGAACATTTCCTTCGTTTTGATGCATATTCCTTCATTTTGATGCTCATTCGCTTGTTATAATCAACATTTCCTTTGTTCATATGCATATTTCCTTAATTTTGATGCTTATTCACTTGTTATGATCAACATTTCCTTCGTTTGGATGCATGTTTTCTTTATTTTGATGCTTATTCGATTGTTATGATCAACATTTTCTTCGTTTCGATGCATATTCCTTCATTATTATGCTCATTCGCTTGTTATGATCAATATTTCCTTAGTTTTGATACATATTTCTTTCATTTTGATTCTTATTCGGTTGTTATGATCAACATTACCTTCGTTTAGATGCATATTCCTTCATTTTGATGCTCATTCACTTGTTATGATCAACATTTCCTTCGTTTTGATGCATATTCCTTCATTATGATGCTCATTCGCTTGTTATGATCAACATTTCCTTCGTTTCAATGCATATTTTCTTCATTTTGATGCTCAATCGCTTGTTATGACCAACATTTCCTTCGTTTCGATGCATATTCCTTCATTTTGATGTTCATTCGCTTGTTATGATCAATATTTCCTTCGTTTCGATGCATATTTCTTCATTTTGATGGTCATTAGCTTGTTATGATCAATATTTTCTTCGTTTCGATGCTTATTTTCCTCATTTGATGCTCATTCTCTCATCACGATCAACATTTCCTTTATTTTGATGCTCATTCGCTTGATATGATCAACATTTCCTTCGTTTCGATGCATATTTCCTTCACTTTGATGCTAATTTTCCTGTTATGATCAACATTATCTTCGTTTCGATGCATATTTCCTTTATTTTGATGCTCATTCGCTTGTTATGATCAACATTACCTTCGTTTTGATGCATATTCCTTCATTTTGATGCTCATTCACTTGTTATGATCAACATTTCCTTCGTTTTGATGCATATTCCTTCATTATGATGCTCATTCGCTTGTTATGATCAACATTTCCTTCGTTTCAATGCATGTTTCCTTCATTTTGATGCTTGTTCGCTTGTTATGATCAACATTTCCTTCGTTTTGATGAATATTCCTTCATTTTTGTGCTCATTCGCTTGTTATAATCAACATTTACTTCGTTTCGATGTATATTTCCTTCATTTTGATGCCCATTCTCTAGTTAAGTTCAACATTTCCTTTAATTTGATTCTCATTCGCTTGTTATGATCAACATTTCCTTCGTTTTGATGCATATTTACTTTATTTTAGTGCTCATTCGCTTGTTATGGTTAACTTTTCCTTCGTTTGGATGCATGTTTCCTTCATTTTGATGCTCATTCGCTTGTTATGATCCACATTACCTTCGTTTCGTTGCATATTCCTTCATTTTGATGCTCATTTGCTTGTTATTATCAACATTTCATTCGTTTCGATGCATATTCCTTCATTTTAATGCTCATTCGCTTGTTACGATAAACATTTCCTTTGTTTCGATGCATATTTTCTTCATTTTGAAGCTCATTCTCTCATTACGATGAACATTTCCTTCGTTTTGATGCATATTCCTTCATTTTGATGCTCATTCGCTTGTTATAATCAACATTTCCTTTGTTCCTATGCATATTTCCTTAATTTTGATGCTTATTCACTTGTTATGATCAACATTTCCTTCGTTTGGATGCATGTTTTCTTTTTTTTGTATGCTTATTCGCTTGTTATGATCAATATTTTCTTCGTTTCGATGCATATTCCTTCATTATTATGCTCATTCGCTTGTTATGATCAAGATTTCCTTAGTTTTGATACATATTTCTTTCATTTTGATGCTTATTCTACCATTACGATCAATATTTCCTTCATTTTGATGCTCATTAGCATGTTATGATCATCATTTTCTTCGTTTTGATGCATATTTCCTTCATTTTGATGCTCATTCGCTTGTTATGATCAACTTTCCTTCGTTTCGATGCATATTTCTTTCATTTTGATGCTCATTCGGTTGTTATGATCAACATTACCTTCGTTTCGATGCATATTCCTTCATTTTGATGCTCATTCACTTGTTATGATCAACATTTCATTCGTTTTGATGCATATTCCTTCATTATGATGCTCATTCGCTTGTTATGATCAACATTTCCTTCGTTTCAATGCATATTTCCTTCATTTTTATGCTCAATCACTTGTTTTGACCAACATTTCCTTCGTTTCGATGCATATTCCTTCATTTTAATGTTCATTCGCTTGTTATGATCAATATTTCCTTCATTTCGATGCATATTTCTTCATTTTGATGGTCATTCGCTTGTTATGATCAACATTTACTTCGTTTCGATGCTTATTTTCTTCATTTTGTTGCTCATTCTCTCATCACGATCAACATTACCTTCATTTTGATGCTCATTCGCTTGTTATGATCAACATTTCCTTCGTTTCGATGCATATTTACTTCACTTTGATGCTCATTTTCCTGTTATGATCAACATTATCTTCGTTTCGATGCATATTTCCTTTATTTTGATGCTCATTCGCTTGTTATGATCAACATTACCTTCTTTCGATGCATATTCTTTCGTTTTGATGCTCATTCACTTGTTATAATCAACATTTCCTTCGTTTTGATGCATATTCCTTCATTATGATGCTCATTCGCTTGTTATGATCAACATTTCCTTCGTTTCAATGCATATTTCATTCATTTTGATGCTCTTTCACTTGTTATGATCAACATTTCCTTCGTTTTGATCAATATTCCTTCATTTTTGTGCTCATTCGCTTGTTATAATCAACATTTCCTTTCGTTTCGATGTATATTTCCTTCATTTTGATGCCCATTCTCTAATTAAGTTCAACATTTCCTTTAATTTGATTCTCATTCGCATGTTATGATCAACATTTCCTTCGTTTTGATGCATATTTACTTTATTTTAATGCTCATTCGCTTGTTATGATCAACTTTTCCTTCGTTTGGATGCATGTTTCCTTCATTTTGATGCTCATTCGCTTGTTATGATCCACATTACCTTCGTTTCGTTGCATATTCCTTCATTTTGATGCTCATTTGCTTATTATGATCAACATTTCCTTCGTTTCGATGCATATTCCTTCATTTTAATGCTCATTCGCTTGTTACGATAAACATTTCCTTTGTTTTGATGCATATTTTCTTCATTTTGAAGCCCATTCTCTCATTATGATGAACATTTCCTTCGTTTTGATGCATATTCCTTCATTTTGATGCTCATTCGCTTGTTATAATCAACATTTCCTTTGTTCCTATGCATATTTCCTTAATTTTGATGCTTATTCTCTTGTTATGATCAACATTTCCTTCGTTTGGATGCATGTTTTCGTCATTTTGATGCTTATTCGCTTGTTATGATCAAAAATTTCTTCGTTTCGATGCATATTCCTTCATTATTATGCTCATTCGCTTGTTATGATCAAGATTTCCTTAGTTTTGATACATATTTCTTTCATTTTGATGCTTATTCAATCATTACGATCAATATTTCCTTCATTTTGATGCGCATTAGCTTGTTATGATCATCATTTTCTTCGTTTTGATGCATATTTTCTTCAGTTTGATGTTCATTCGCTTGTTATGATCAACATTTCCTACGTTTCCATGCATATTTCCTTCATTTTGATGCTCATTCGGTTGTTATGATCAACATTACCTTCGTTTCGATGCATATTCCTTCATTTTGATGCTCATTCACTTGTTATGATCAACATTTCCTTCGTTTTCGATGCATATTCCTTCATTATGATGCTCATTCGCTTGTTATGATCAACATTTCCTTCGTTTCAATGCATATTTCTTTCATTTTGATGCTCATTCGCTTGTTATGATCAAGATTTCCTTCGTTTTGACGAATATTCCTTCATTTTTGTGCTTATTCGCTTGTTATAATCAACATTTACTTCGTTTCGAAGTATATTTCCTTCATTTTGATGTCCGTTCTCTTATTACCTTCAACATTTCCTTTAATTTGGTTCTCATTTGCTTGTTATGATCAACATTTCCTTCGTTTTGATGAATATTCCTTCATTTTTGTGCTCATTCGCTTGTTATAATCTACATTTTCTTTGTTTCGATGTATATTTCCTTCATTTTGATGCCCATTCTCTAATTACATTCAACATTTCCTTTAATTTGATTCTCATTCGCTTGTTATGATCAACATTTCCTTCGTTTTGATGCCTATTTACTTCATTTTAATGCTCATTCGCTTGTTATGATCAACTTTTCCTACGTTTGGATGCATGTTTCCATCATTTTGATGCTCATTCGCTTGTCATGATCCACATTACCTTCGTTTCTTTGCATATTCCTTCATTTTGATGCTCATTTGCATGTTATTATCAACATTTCCTTCGTTTCGATGCATATTCCTTCATTTTAATGCTAATTCGCTTGTTACGATAAACATTTCCTTTGTTTCATGCATATTTTCTTCATTTTGAAGCTCATTCTCTCATTACGATGAACATTTCCTTCGTTTTGATGCATATTCCTTCATTTTGATGCTCATTCGCTTGTTATAATCAACATTTCCTTTGTTCATATGCATATTTCCTTAATTTTGATGCTTATTCACTTGTTATGATCAACATTTCCTTCGTTTGGATGCATGTTTTCTTTATTTTGATGCTTATTCGATTGTTATGATCAACATTTTCTTCGTTTCGATGCATATTCCTTCATTATTATGCTCATTCGCTTGTTATGATCAATATTTCCTTAGTTTTGATACATATTTCTTTCATTTTGATGCTTATTCGGTTGTTATGATCAACATTACCTTCGTTTAGATGCATATTCCTTCATTTTGATGCTCATTCACTTGTTATGATCAACATTTCCTTCGTTTTGATGCATATTCCTTCATTATGATGCTCATTCGCTTGTTATGATCAACATTTCCTTCGTTTCAATGCATATTTTCTTCATTTTGATGCTCAATCGCTTGTTATGACCAACATTTCCTTCGTTTCGATGCATATTCCTTCATTTTGATGTTCATTCGCTTGTTATGATCAATATTTCCTTCGTTTCGATGCATATTTCTTCATTTTGATGGTCATTAGCTTGTTATGATCAATATTTTCTTCGTTTCGATGCTTATTTTCCTCATTTGATGCTCATTCTCTCATCACGATCAACATTTCCTTTATTTTGATGCTCATTCGCTTGATATGATCAACATTTCCTTCGTTTCGATGCATATTTCCTTCACTTTGATGCTAATTTTCCTGTTATGATCAACATTATCTTCGTTTCGATGCATATTTCCTTTATTTTGATGCTCATTCGCTTGTTATGATCAACATTACCTTCGTTTTGATGCATATTCCTTCATTTTGATGCTCATTCACTTGTTATGATCAACATTTCCTTCGTTTTGATGCATATTCCTTCATTATGATGCTCATTCGCTTGTTATGATCAACATTTCCTTCGTTTCAATGCATGTTTCCTTCATTTTGATGCTTGTTCGCTTGTTATGATCAACATTTCCTTCGTTTTGATGAATATTCCTTCATTTTTGTGCTCATTCGCTTGTTATAATCAACATTTACTTCGTTTCGATGTATATTTCCTTCATTTTGATGCCCATTCTCTAGTTAAGTTCAACATTTCCTTTAATTTGATTCTCATTCGCTTGTTATGATCAACATTTCCTTCGTTTTGATGCATATTTACTTTATTTTAGTGCTCATTCGCTTGTTATGATCAACTTTTCCTTCGTTTGGATGCATGTTTCATTCATTTTGATGCTCATTCGCTTGTTATGATCCACATTACCTTCGTTTCGTTGCATATTCCTTCATTTTGATGCTCATTTGCTTGTTATTATCAACATTTCATTCGTTTCGATGCATATTCCTTCGTTTTAATGCTCATTCGCTTGTTATGATAAACATTTCCTTTGTTTCGATGCATATTTTCTTCATTTTGAAGCTCATTCTCTCATTACGATGAACATTTCCTTCGTTTTGATGCATATTCCTTCATTTTGATGCTCATTCGCTTGTTATAATCAACATTTCCTTTGTTCCTATGCATATTTCCTTAATTTTGATGCTTATTCACTTGTTATGATCAACATTTCCTTCGTTTGGATGCATGTTTTCATTATTTTGATGCTTATTCGCTTGTTATGATCAATATTTTCTTCGTTTCGATGCATATTCCTTCATTATTATGCTCATTCGCTTGTTATGATCAAGATTTCCTTAGTTTTGATACATATTTCTTTCATTTTGATGCTTATTCTACCATTACGATCAATATTTCCTTCATTTTGATGCTCATTAGCATGTTATGATCATCATTTTCTTCGTTTTGATGCATATTTCCTTCATTTTTATGCTCATTCGCTTGTTATGATCAACTTTCCTTCGTTTCGATGCATATTTCTTTCATTTTGATGCTCATTCGGTTGTTATGATCAACATTACCTTCGTTTCGATGCATATTCCTTCATTTCGATGCTCATTCACTTGTTATGATCAACATTTCATTCGTTTTGATGCATATTCCTTCATTATGATGCTCATTCGCTTGTTATGATCAACATTTCCTTCGTTTCAATGCATATTTCCTTCATTTTTATGCTCAATCACTTGTTATGACCAACATTTCCTTCGTTTCGATGCATATTCCTTCATTTTAATGTTCATTCGCTTGTTATGATCAATATTTCCTTCGTTTCGATGCATATTTCTTCATTTTGATGGTCATTCGCTTGTTATGATCAACATTTACTTCGTTTCGATGCTTATTTTCTTCATTTTGTTGCTCATTCTCTCATCACGATCAACATTACCTTCATTTTGATGCTCATTCGCTTGTTATGATCAACATTTCCTTCGTTTCGATGCATATTTACTTCACTTTGATGCTCATTTTCCTGTTATGATCAACATTATCTTCGTTTCGATGCATATTTCCTTTATTTTGATGCTCATTCGCTTGTTATGATCAACATTACCTTCTTTCGATGCATATTCTTTCGTTTTGATGCTCATTCACTTGTTATAATCAACATTTCCTTCGTTTTGATGCATATTCCTTCATTATGATGCTCATTCGCTTGTTATGATCAACATTTCCTTCGTTTCAATGCATATTTCATTCATTTTGATGCTCGTTCACTTGTTATGATCAACATTTCCTTCGTTTTGATCAATATTCCTTCATTTTTGTGCTCATTCGCTTGTTATAATCAACATTTCCTTCGTTTCGATGTATATTTCCTTCATTTTGATGCCCATTCTCTAATTAAGTTCAACATTTCCTTTAATTTGATTCTCATTCGCATGTTATGATCAACATTTCCTTCGTTTTGATGCATATTTACTTTATTTTAATGCTCATTCGCTTGTTATGATCAACTTTTCCTTCGTTTGGATGCATGTTTCCTTCATTTTGATGCTCATTCGCTTGTTATGATCCACATTACCTTCGTTTCGTTGCATATTCCTTCATTTTGATGCTCATTTGCTTATTATGATCAACATTTCCTTCGTTTCGATGCATATTCCTTCATTTTAATGCTCATTCGCTTGTTACGATAAACATTTCCTTTGTTTTGATGCATATTTTCTTCATTTTGAAGCCCATTCTCTCATTATGATGAACATTTCCTTCGTTTTGATGCATATTCCTTCATTTTGATGCTCATTCGCTTGTTATAATCAACATTTCCTTTGTTCCTATGCATATTTCCTTAATTTTGATGCTTATTCTCTTGTTATGATCAACATTTCCTTCGTTTGGATGCATGTTTTCGTCATTTTGATGCTTATTCGCTTGTTATGATCAAAAATTTCTTCGTTTCGATGCATATTCCTTCATTATTATGCTCATTCGCTTGTTATGATCAAGATTTCCTTAGTTTTGATACATATTTCTTTCATTTTGATGCTTATTCAATCATTACGATCAATATTTCCTTCATTTTGATGCGCATTAGCTTGTTATGATCATCATTTTCTTCGTTTTGATGCATATTTCTTCAGTTTGATGTTCATTCGCTTGTTATGATCAACATTTCCTACGTTTCCATGCATATTTCCTTCATTTTGATGCTCATTCGGTTGTTATGATCAACATTACCTTCGTTTCGATGCATATTCCTTCATTTTGATGCTCATTCACTTGTTATGATCAACATTTCCTTCGTTTCGATGCATATTCCTTCATTATGATGCTCATTCGCTTGTTATGATCAACATTTCCTTCGTTTCAATGCATATTTCTTTCATTTTGATGCTCATTCGCTTGTTATGATCAAGATTTCCTTCGTTTTGACGAATATTCCTTCATTTTTGTGCTTATTCGCTTGTTATAATCAACATTTACTTCGTTTCGAAGTATATTTCCTTCATTTTGATGTCCGTTCTCTTATTACGTTCAACATTTCCTT